>VYXB01001557.1:163287-239497 GCA_013397135.1 Pachyramphus minor | reverse complement strand
CCGGCACACTCCACCCACCCGCGGATACTTGTGCGCCCCTGGACGGGCCGCCGGCATTTCTGCGGTGGGCGGCCGAGGAGGTGACCCGGTGGTGTCCCGGGCGGAGCGCCGTGGCCATGTCGCGGGGCCGCGCCGCGGCCGTGGGGCTGCTGGCGCTGCTGGTGAGTCCTGGGGTGCCGCGGGGGTCCCCCGGTACCGCGGGGGCGGTTGCTGTGCGGGAAGAGGGGCCCGGGAGGTGATACCGCCGCGGGGGACTTGTGTGCGGCCACCGGCGAGAGGTGTTCCCCGTCGGGGTTTGGCAGCCTTCCCACCCACCGGCTGCCTGTGGCTAGCAACGAGTTTTCTTCCTTTCCCTGGGAATTAGATACAAACCATCGCCTTTTGATTGTGCGAAAGCAAGTGGAGGTAGGAAATCCCGACAAGAACGGTATCTGGGATGGGTGGGGTTGCTGAGGCGCTGGGAGGAACAGGAACAGTGAAAGAGTTCACGTTGCTGCCGTCTTCATGTTCGACATATTATCTGTACTAATAAATTAAAGTAGTCTTTTGGTGGAATAGTGCCAGGAGGGAAAACGCATCAAAAAGTATGGAAGTCTTTATCGCTTTAGAGAAATTACAATCTTAATAATCCAAGACACTTCAGGCTTTCTGCCACTGCGCTGCCCTCACTATTTTTCAGCCATCAGGCTTTAGACCTTCCATCTTATGAAATACTTTTTTAGGCTGAAAGGAAGGTCTGTCTTATAACAAACTGAGACCAAAACACCTGGTTTGTTGGATTTGTACTGATGCTTTCTAGCTGGTTTATAGCAAGCTCTCTGTCACATCTGCGGCATTTTCTTTTGCTTTTCACCTTTCCAGGCTGGCAGAATGCCTGCGGAAGTCAGGCCGCTGCCACTCAGACAAAGGTGCGGGTGGAAGCCAGGCCCTGGGCTGTGCCCCGAGCTGCCAAGCAGCTGAGCAGGGATCAGTAACGGCTTGTTGCATGGAGAAGATGGAAGGTGGTGAGGATTGGGACCTCGCTCCCTGAGCTTGAGGTCCTGCAAAATCAGATTTGTTTTCTGGAGAAAACAGTCTGATAACTTTGATATAGACACATGGTTGTCCACAAGTCAGCCAGCAATAGTTAACCCTGTTTTTTACAGCAAGCTCAATGTTACAGTTTGATTGGAAAATGCTTTACCCTCAACAAAAGTTTTCACCTATTCTTTGTGTAATACCTGAAGCCACAATATCGTCCATTTTAGTGGGCTTGCACTGGCTCAAGATGCTGTTAGTTTTGCCTGAAGAAAATTATTTTTCTCTATCCCCATCATCTTCTGTCTCAGCTAAGGCTGGTGCAGGTGTACTGAAAGTTATCTCAGTTTGATGCCTAAAAACTTCATTGTCAGATAGAATATTAGAGCAAAGAAGGCTACTGGAGTTGGTTGGTCAGAAAAGAGAGAGAGGCACTGCTGGTTTTTGTACTTTTGGGTTTTTGGTTTACTTTTTTTTTCCTGATCTGGACAGAGCCATCCATGTGGTAGAAAGTTAAGTTGCTTATTTGAGAGTTTCAGATTAGGGTCATTTATTTCTATTGAATCTTAAGAAACTACTGAAAACCAAGGCTAGTCTAAAAGTAGTGTCTTCTCAAATCATCTTCTACCTTAGACACAAGAATGGTAAGTTCTTCCTCTCCCAGTTCTTCCTGGGAGTATCTCTCAGTGCTCCCTCCCTGCCTGCAGGCTGCATCCCTGTGTTGTCATCCCTGGGTACCTCATAGAGGTCACAGCAGATTTCCCCAAGTCCCTATTTCTGACCCTTTTCCAAGGATGTTTGGGTGTGTCAAACGGTAGTGCCCCTGTAGGTTTGGGCTTTACTTGGTGCATGTCCAGGGCACACACCCAGAGCCATGGGCCTGCTGGGCGGCATGGCTGTCAAGGGTTATTAGGCTGGGAAGTTTCTCAGTCATTTCTAAAGAGGGTGAACATAATGTCTTCAAGAGAAGAAATCTTAGAACACTTCCTGTATTGGAGTGAAAGAAGAATTGATAGAGATGTGTGAATCTTACTGTGGGAGTAGCACAATTTACTTATTCTCTGAACATCTTCCGCAGATTGTACTTCGTTGATGTTTGGGACGTTAGCCATAGTCTGGGTATGATTAAATTCAGACTGAGTACATTAGATCACTACTGTAATGTCAGAGCCAGTAGCAGTTAATTTTCAGAAGTCATAGAAACAAGTTAAGTAAAAAATAGCACAATGTGATACTTAGTTTCACAGAGAGCAAAGGTGAGCAGCCCAGCTTCTATTGCCAGTAATATGTTAAAACAGAGTAAAAGTTATTTACAAGCATCTATGCATTGATTCGACATTTCAATGTTGTTCCAAAAAGCCAGAGACACCAGCTATGGTGAGGTCTGAAAGCAGCGGAGAAATTCATAAGATCTGGTATTTTATCCATCCTGTTGAACTAAAGTGGTGCATTATTTTTGATACCAGACTTTAGAATAAAGTGAATCTGTCCAGGAGAGAGTAGAGAAAAGCAAAAAAATGCAGTCACAAAATCCTGTTTGGTGATTTTTGAAGGGAAATTAAAGAACTGAGAACTGAGAAAAGATAGTAAGATGTAAGTTTGCAGATACATGAAAGGTTATTATGAAGAAAAGGGAATAGCACTGTAAAGTGAGAGCATTATCGACATCTTGATCTAGGTGTTTGAATTTTTGCTATGGTAAATGAAGATGCAGTGGATGCTGAGCGCATCTGTTTGGTTGGATCAAATTGTGCTTTCGAAGCAAATCTCCAGAGTGTGAATCGTATCTCTCCTGGGTGAAACCCTGTTGGGAGATCCATCAAATCTGCTCATGGGTGTTTGATCTGTGGCACCAGGCTAGTTCTATTCTGAAGGAAAACCATCAAAACACAGGTTTTGTAGTGGTTGGATCTCAGTGTCAGCTGCTTTGGTCTACAAATCCTCCCATACTGGGCTTACAAACTTGACATACTTGCAGTCGGTAGAGCGCAGAGAGAAATAGATGTGGGCTGGTTTTGGGACAAGTTGAACTGTACTCTGATTTCTTTGTCTGTATTGGCTGTATTTCTGCTGATTATAACAGAAGTTTAGGCACTTAGCTTTTATGTATACACATAAATTTGTGTGCCTTACTCTGAAACTGAATCTCATGCAAGCAGCAACATGGTCAACTTGCAAAGAGCTAAAAGTTAGGATAGTACAATGACGATAAAAATTAACAAAGGTTTTCCATCTGTGAGACTAATTGGGCACCACCTTAGGTTAGTGAAGCCAAGGAACCTCCATCCCTCATTTTTAAGAACAAGATAAGCAGTTGTCAGGAAGCACTTGGGTGTACTTTGGCTTGCAACAGGGCCCAGAGATGTTCTAGTACCTTGGATGGTCACCCTTGCTTGCTTGTCTAAGGTCTTCACTTGTCTATTATCTTCAACACCAAACTGACTCATGGGAGGTACAAGCTCCAAATCTCCCAAAACATAGCATACAGGAAAGACCACATTTCTAGGAATTACTGTTTCATGGTGTAGTCAATACAGACACGTACCTTCTTGGTTACTCAGTCTTTATATCTGTACAGTTTAAGCTGTATGTTGAAAATCTGTCTTTCAGTCACTTCCTGACTATGCATGAACAGGAATTTGGGCAAGAGCAGCCTTGCACTTCTATACACAGCAGTCACTCTCTTCTTTCTCATGGCCTCTTGCCGATTCCTGCTGCTATCCCCTAGTATTTCATTCCAGTTTTGTTACTTCAGGCCTCACTTTTTCCATCTTGTGTTTTGTAACCATCCACTTTTCTTGTAACAATGCTTTCTCAGCTCTGTCATCAGCAGGTGTCATCAGTAGATGTCTGAGTTTTGTGCCAAGGCTATGATCCACAACAAATGACAGACAGAGCTTTCCTACTCTTACTAAGCCATTTAACAGAAGGCAGCTATAGGATATTATAAAAAAGGGGGAAATTTGGAATTTAACGCCTGTTGAATATGTGATGTTTCTCTTGTCCTTGAAGAAAATGTCACTGAAAAGTGCTTTTTTCCCTAGTTAGAGTTTTGAATCCTGTATAAGTTTTCAATAAAAGTGCAAGATCCCTTTATATATTTGTTCCACATTTATTTATTTATCTTGTAAATAAAATTGCCATTCTTAAACATTTTTTGCAGGTATATTCTAAGTCTGAGGCTCCGTGTGGAGTATAGATTGAAAAGTGCAAGAGCTAAAGTATTTTTTACTATCTTAGCATTAAACTATAATGTTTTGAGGCCATTTGCTACTACATAAACAAATTGATTTTTACTTTTACTTATCTTAAGTAAAACTAAAAAGTATCTTACTTTACTTATCTTAAGCATCTCAGCAAAAGATCTGCTTATTCTTGATCTTCAGAAGCTTTTGTTTATGCTGGATACTCTCGGGTTGCCAATACAAGGAAACTTGTCACTACATACCTCTTATCTCCATTCAGTATTGAGACAGAAACGCTTTTTCCTTCAGTTTACCAGTAAGAACAACCAAGGGTGTTTCCGATGGCATCTTGACAATTATTCACAGAATCACAGAATATGCTGAGTTGGAAGGGACCCACAAGGATCATCGAGTCCAACTCTTAGCCCTGCACAGGACCATCCCCAAGAGTCACACCATATGCCTGGGAGCATCATCCAAACTCTTCTTGAACTCAGTCAGGCTTAGTGCTGTGACCACTTCCTGGGGAGCCCCTTCCAACACCCAATCACAGCTTCCAAAAGAGTTGTGGCTTTTCTTGGAATATCTTGACTATAAAGCAAAGCTCTCCTGTCACTCTTGGTATAATCTCGTTATTCATAAAAATAAATTTTGGAAATTTATGCAATTAATAAAACAAAATAAGACTAAGAATATTCATGAAAACAACTTGGTCTAGGGTGTAGCCTTCATGATGCATATCCATTAGGGAACTTACTGCTTCCTAATTTTTATCTTCAGAATATATACATTGGGAAAATTATCATTTGAAAAAGAGTTTTGTTGAAACAGAAAAAAAGAGCAAGTTGAAACAGAATTCTGCTGTATTGCTCAACACAGTCTGCTGCATTGTGGGGGGAAGAGATAACATCTTTTTTTAAAAAAAGAAGCTGTCATCGATTCAGTAATCAAGGCTGAGTCAGAGGGAGGAATAGGCAGAACCCAGTCAACAGACTAGAAACCAAACAAAGAGAATATAAAGAAATACTCCTTGACTTATTTGGGTAGAAAGTCACCTTTTCCAAGCCTGCTTTGCCTTAGCAGTGGCATGGCTAAAAAAATAATCAGTAGGTAGTAATAGTTTTGAGAATAATAGCAATATTCTCTACCTATACAAAGCACATAAGCTTGATTTGTAGGTTTCATCTGCTGTAATAGCCTACGTTTTGTTGGTGCTGTTTCCCAACACCTGCAGTTTTTGCAGTTTGTGGGGTGATGGTTCTTGCAGAGTCTTCGGTGCCTGGAGAGTGGACATTTGGCTGCAGCTCCAGTTCCTTCCAGCTGGGATTTGGCACCTAACTGAGGCATTTAAGGGCATGGCATAGTTGTCCTGGGTTGTCCTGGTGCATGTAGAGATGGGCAGTCGCAATACATAATGTTGGCATGTAAGGTTTTGTCAGAGCAAGTTTGGTTTGCTCGCTAGCATACACACACCTCTGTCATGTTTAAATAAATGGTGCATGTATACCATTTATCCTCCCAGCACGGTGTTAAGTCGTGTACACCTCAGCAGTTGTTTTGTCCTTGCCTTTAAATATTATTTATCCTCTTTTGTTCTCTGATGTGATTGGTAACCTTCCACAGCCACAAATCCAGAGTGCTGCTGCCAACCAGCACTTGCTTCAATAGATAGCAAGTTCTCATCAGTTTGGAATAATGAAGTGTTATTTAGCACTAAGAAATGGGTGTTTCAAAACTACTATAAGTCAGCATATATTAGAAAAAAAATTACTATTTCTTACAGTCTGTTCCGTGATGAAAGAAAAGTGCAAAATTAATAATTGTGTGTTTTTAATGTCAATGGTTATGGGTGAATCTTTCAGAAGCTGTTATGGGTAAATAATAAATATTAATTTATAGAGGTCAGAAGCCTTTTGCTTATGGCTTTCCTGTTCTTATGAGGGAGGTCATGTCAGTTAAGTTTCAGTATTGCTGAAGTGACACAGAATTAATAATGTTTATCATAATTTCCATTGCAGATCTGTTTGAATTGTGGAAATGGACTCTACGTCAAGGTAGGATACAATGGAAAACTTTTCATTTATCTGTGCCTAAAGAAGTGTTCTCTGAGCACAGTTACGAAGCCATGCCTTACTTCAGTTGACAAATATCTTGAATTTTACCATTTTCTGAAATATTAAAGCCACGTAATGGATAAAGAAATGAAAGCTGAAATTAAGTGAATGGACTCCTACATCCATCACACTGAGTGGCATTGAACTTTGAGAAAACTGCCCCTAAAATATTAAGCTTGTAGATAACTTTTGAACTCTGTAAATGAAAACAACCACTATTTTATTGCATACGTTCATTGGAAACATGTCCGGATGTTAATTGGAAGTCAACAGAGACAGTAGAGACTAAGCTGGACAGAAGGATGATGGGTGTCATGCAGAGTGAGAATGAGGGGTAATTGAGCGAGGATAGCAGAGGCACTGAGTGATTTGAACTGAGGCCTGATATTTCACATATTCTGTTTCAGGGAGACGTTTGAGCACAAAGCAGTATTGGTGGGATGGTAAACACAGTGATAAGGGGAAAGGGTGGTTCAGAACAGCCTTAGTGCCAAAATTTTTCCTGCATCTGATGACAAGCATTGAAATCTTCCTGATCAGATATTTTTTCACCAACCCCTGGTCGTGGGAACTTGCTCATATATTTAAAGCATGTCTTACCTGCTTCTGTCTTGATGAAAAGACTGGTGTAGTTTTCCTCTTCAAACAACTTGAGGAGCTCTTAGGTTGTAACTGAAAAGGCTGATGCTGCTCCACAATTTTGAAGTCACTAGCTATTGGAAGTGCAAAAGGTATTCAGAAGTCTGGGCTACAGTAGCAATAAAGCATTTATCTGAAATGGCTAAATGTAATGCTGACATTCAGTCTTGTTTTTTCACAGGTTTATAATCGAAATGACAGGAGTGGCGTATTGTCTCATCCCAACAGCCTGGTCAGGCAGAAGCGAGAATGGACAGTCCCTCCAGCCTTCATACGGGAGGAAGAGGACAATTCCTATAAGAATCCAATTGCTAGAGTAAGACCAGAAAAGAGATTAATGTGGAATACACATAAAAATAGAGAGTAAAATGTAAAATAAGGGTTTGGCTGCCCTAAACACATGCACAAGTATTCTTTAATTTTAGAGGACTGTTGGATGTCAGTTGAAGATTGCCACATTTCCTTTTATTTCCTTCCTTCATCAGATGCATTACTTTTGAAGCCTGATTTGGCTCAGTCTGTCTTTTCCCAGCTCCGGTTTTCACTAAACTTTTGGGAATGCAATATCTTTGAGCTTTTTCACTCTACTACCCCTACACTGTGGTTGAACTTGGCAAGTGGGTCCCAAATCTGCTGGTGGTGATTGGGCAGAAGGGTGTAAGTAGAACATGATTATGTATGCCTAGTCTTTTGGGAAACAGAGCTAAAAATAACCAAGGTGTTATCCTTTGTGCAAGAGTGAACTGCAGTTGGTTCAGCAGCAGTGTTGAAACTTGGATGCACCACACCTGTCACTTCAGCATATGAAGGGACTGCAGGTCGTAGCTGGCTGTTACCCACTATTGGGGCTGCCCCTTGATGGTGGTGCTGGCCCAATGCACATGTGCTTTTCCAGATGTTTTGGGTATTTTCTGACAACAGAGAAAGGGTGTAATCTCTAGTCTGTGCAGCCTTTTCTACCTGTTCATCTCCAGGGCTGCCCTTTCTTTTTCCACCCTATCGCTTCTGCATTCTGGTCATATTCACTAGCTTAGGTCTGATCTTTTAGGTCCTCTCCCTGCTCCAGATGTTTCTCATCTCCCTGAACCAGATCCTCAAACAGAACATGCAGCTCTTCCTGCATTCATCTCAACATCTCCACAGTCAAAGGAGAGCAGTGAAATGTGGTTAATATTTATTTTTGTTTCTTCATTACAAAATAGCAAAAATACTTTGCTGCACTTTTATACATGGTTTTATTTACTGAGTGCTATTTAATCTGTTATATTCCCACTAGATACATTCAGATCTTGAAGATACAGGGATAGTAGTAACTTACACTATATCTGGTCAAGGAGTAACAGAACCTCCTTATGGATTATTTGTTATCAATGGAAAGACTGGAGACCTGAACATAACAGGAAGGGTGGACAGAGAAAAGACTCCAATGCTGCTTGTAAGTTGAAAATTAACTTTTTCCTTATAGGTGTCCTCCTGTTCATTTTTTTACTTATTGTCTTCAAATGTGTTTACTTGAAATATTTTTAATATTTCTGGATATTTCTGTCTATATGCATGCTTCTATTTCTAAGGATATATAATATGCTTATATAAGGTCTAGATTTTGTTATATATAATATATGTATTTCTATTTTACCTATGTATTTATGTGTTTACAATCACTCATTGGGTGTGCTTTTTGTTTCTGTTTGTGTTATTATCAGCTCAGAGGTCACGCGCTAGATAAGAATGGGGCAAAACTGGAAGAGCCAATAGACCTCCCAATTAAAGTTGTGGATATAAATGACAATTTTCCAGTGTTTTCGCATGAAGTTTTTGTTGGTTCGATTGAAGAATTAAGCGAAACAGGTAACTTATTTTTAGATTTTTTTTTTTCATTTAGCTTTTCCCAACACATGCAAGAGCACAGGTGAATATGCACTTCTCAGCAGTATATCTGCATTAACAAGGGTACATTCTCTTGCTGACATAAGCCAGGTTATCTATGTCTGAATGCAAGTTTTTATTCAAGGCTAAGACATGTGATATGATTAAGGGAGTCCACCTAAAGGCAACAGAGAACAATATTTCTTCTTGCGACACCTTTGGTTTGATATCAAAGCTACCACAAATCAAGGAACCAGAGTCCTTCAGCAGGAATTGCACAGAAAATGCTATCTGTCTTCAGCCCTAGCAGTCACAGTCTGTTTGGGAGGGACTTCATTCTGCCACGCTCATTCAGAGCCCTGCTTTGTCTATGGGCTGGAGAGGTATTTTGCAGTTAAACAAATATGTCTGTGCCATAACCGTTGAAGCTTAATGCCCATTTTTTCTATTGACAACAGTAAACATGAGAACAACAGATTTTTTTCCAAGAAGATAAGAAAAGTTGGCATGAAACAACCTTATAAATACCTGACATTGTGTCCATTTCAATGTCATGATAATCTGAAGAAACAAATTCTTGGGCGAGGTATTAGTAACCACAGCAGACTTTGAAGTCAGCAGCAGCCATATGTAATGGCTCTTTCCATGAATTCCAGGTCATGTTAAAACCTGGGCACTGGACACTGAGATACACCATTTCCCAGAGGACAAATCCCTGGGCTGCGAGTTACAAGGGGATTGCAACATGGTGACCACCATGTATTTTCAGTGAAGCTGTTGGAGGGCATCAATACAGAGCAACTGTTTTAATAATGTTGAGGTAGAGGAATTAGTAGGGCTCCTTTTAGAATAATGTGTGAGGGGAACGTAGCTCATTTTCAAAAACTTATGCTTTCTGCTCTGTCAGAATTATTGAGAAAATTCAACCTGTTTAGTTGGTACATTGAATTCTGTGAGTTACAGATGTGTGGATACAATCTTTTTCTTGGATAGAGGATAAACTTTTAACATGTACCTTCTGGTTTTAGGAACACTTCTTCAGCTGTATTCATTACATAAATAAAGTCAAGAGCATCAGACAATTGTGCAGTTCATCTAACAAAATTATTTATTTTGACATCATTACAATAAAGATATTTGCCAGTGCATGGTGGTATAAACAAGTACTGTCTTTTGTTTGCTTTTTCCAGGTACAATTGTAATGAGGATAAATGCAACAGATGCAGATGAACCAAATAACCTAAATTCCAAAATTGCTTTCAGGATTGTTTCCCAAAGCCCTAGTGCTGCTTTCAGTATGGATAAGAATACTGGCGAGGTTCGAGTAGCAAAAATAAATCTTGACAGAGAGGTAAAAATCCCTGCCATTTTTATGTTGTAAGCAGTGGTCTTCTGGTGTCTGTTGTGTCACCCTCAGCTCAGCCTGCAGGGTGAAGAGCTGGCCCTCTTACCTTTTTTCACCTCCCTTGGGATTAAATCCTTGTATAGTTGATGCATGTTTTTCAGGGATTGGGGGAGGAGGTGATAGGATTGAGGTTGTATTCCCCCCATCACGTACCTAGCACAGCATCAGCCTGGTGGTTGTTGCTTTATGTCCCTCCTGTGCAGTCAGGGCAACAGTTACACAAAGCAAGGGGTCATTTCTTTCTGCTGGAGAGCATATGGCAAAGACAGTGCAGACCATCACCGGCAAAGCTGCTGATTGCACCTGGATTTTTGTGGCCCGCTATTCAAATCGAGGTGCAAAGAATTAAGACAGGTGCTGCTGTGAAACCGCATTTGAAAGCCACATATTGCCAGCGATGTCACCTGTGCTTGCAGAGATTTTCTTGGCCAGCAGATGGTGATGGTGATGTTAGCTCTGCCACTGAGGGACACAGCTCTCTCTGCCTCTAGCCCTGTCCTGACATGCAGATGTCACTGGTCCTGTCCCTGTTTATGGCCAGTGACATTTTTTTCTTTTGCCCCATAAGTCCAGTCCAACTCTTGTGGGGGAGATGCAAAAGTCCCATATCCTTTTCAAAGCCTCAGTTTTACTCCAGCGCAGTCTTTCAAGTTAGCTGCATGTGAGATGTACTTCTAGATAGAGAGGAGTTATAATTGACCATGAGAGATATTGCCAAAATGTAATAGAGATATTAGACAAGAGGAAGAACTTTTTGCCTTGATTAAAGACTTTTTTCTTATCATGACAGACACAAAGTAGCTATTCTTTGGTGGTGGAAGCAAAAGACCGTGGTGGCGAAGTAGGTGGGAATGCTGCAACCTGTTCCTTAGAAATCAAGATTTTGGATGTCAATGACAATCTACCTGTTGTTGAAAGTAATACAGTAAGTACATCTATCACAATTTTTGGCTTGTTCCTACACCTGCCAGTATCCCTTAATATAACATTGTGCAAAAAATTAATGCTTAATACAACACTGTGCAAAATTTCTTGCACTGTTGAAGTGGGGTAAATCATTACATCCTTTTAAAGAGTATTTTTTTGATTGCAGTTTGAAGGAAGTGTTGAAGAAAACAGAGCAAATGTGGAAATTATGAGAATAAAAGTATTTGACAAAGATGAAGAGTTTTCTGATAACTGGCTGGCAAACTTTACATTTGTTTCTGGCAATGAAGATGGGTTTTTCCGTATAGTAACAGATACCCAAACAAATGAAGGAATTTTGACTGTTGTAAAGGTTAGTATAGATTTTATGGATTCTTCTGTAAGTAATACAATAATTTATTCCATCTAAGCTGACAAATTATGTATATTCAGTCAGCATATAAAATGTACATTTACATTGTGGACACTCCTCCTTTGCCGTATTCTTTGTTATGTATTCAGTAATTCGATGCAAATTAGTATTTTTGTCCAGCTTTTCCATTTTCATTCTGTGTGATCCCAAATCTAGTAGGCCAGAAGTTCCCAGACTTCCCTTGTCCTTTGGGCAAGAGTGCTAACATACTGTAAACTTGCTGATGCATACGTATTTAGAGAAATAAAATTTCTTTATTTCCCTTGGCCACAGATAACATTGTAGACAACACCTGAGCCGTGGGCTACAGACGGTTTTATGAATATTCATAAATTAAAATTATGAAACTATTTTCCATAAACAGAAACATGTATTTAAAAAATTTTACTTTCCTTTAGTCCACATGAACTGAAGATGCATGGTGCCCTAAGTATCTCTTCCTTTTCTTCCTTTTATTCTTTTTTTTCTTTTTTCTTTCTTTTTTCTTTCTTTTTTCTTTTTCCTCTTTTTTTCTTCTTTTTCCTTTTTTTTTGTTTTTTTTTTCTGCTTTGACTTCCTTATCTGAAAACTGCAAATGTAAAAAAAAAAATAACAATTGATAAGCATTATTAAGTAAATTCCTGGGTTTAAAAAAAACCAACCAAAATGTAAAATTGGAAGAGACAAGTAATTGAGCACTGATTCACTGCAAGTACAGGCATAAAAATATAAGAGGACTCCTTGCATGTACCTTAAATTAGTTTTAATTCAATAATATAAAGCCATACTTCTGGTGTCATCCACTAAAAATAAGAGTAGTGAGAGTAACATGTTAACAAACTCCTTACTACTGTAGCATCCTTATTGCTTAAATAGTGCTTAAATATTTCTATCCTTTTTACTTAAATAAAGTCCTACAGTATTATTTAAATATTAAATGTATGCATGCTGTCTAGATAACAGATTCTGACAAATTATGATTTTTTTTTTATTTTTATTATTTTCTTCATTGCTCTAGGAGCTGGATTATGAAAAAATGCAAAGCCTAAACTTGGGCATTGTTGTAACAAACAAAGCAGAGTTCCACAAGTCAATTAAACCCAGTTACAAAGCACAAACAATTCCAATCAAAATTAAGGTGATTAATGTACAGGAAGGCCCCGTGTTCCCTGGTGGCACAAAAATTATTGGAGCAAGTGAGAAACTGCAGATAAAACAGGTTATTGGACAGTATCAAGCCTATGATGAAGACACTGGAAAAATAGCAGAGCGCATTACGTAAGGATTTTTTTTAGCCATCATAACCAAGTATGTTAGAAGTCACATCTTATTGTAAAAGTGTACACGTTGAACTGAAATAATTTCAAAGGCAATAATTTTCTACTAAGCGTAATTCACACTTTAAATCATTATCATCTTCTTCAGTATTCTATTATGCGGTATTCTTTTGTTGTACGTGGTGAGACAGGAGTGTTTGGGGTGAAGTTGTATGTCCTTGCGTGGTGTTTGTCATGCCTGTCTACTTTCAGGAGTAGATTTACCCACTTGATTTCATTGTCTCCAGAAACATTGGGAAGAAATATGCAGAAACATCTATCAGTAGGACAGAAAGGGTGTACCATAGATATGTCTGCATGTATGTGCTTGGATTTTTAATCATAGCTCTTCAGCTAAAATGTTATTGAATCACCACCGTGTCTTTTACAAATGGTGTACAGTAGAGTTGCATCGCCCCTCTCTCCCATGCCTGTAGTACAGTGTCTCCTGGGTGGCTGATGCTCAGCTTTTGCTGAGAGCAGGGATGGAGAGGAAGACAGTGACCATCCGTGCAGCTCCCTCTCCTTTTCTGGTCTTGCTCCCTGAGTGTACTTTCCGTAATCTCTCCACACCTAAATCTTGGCTTTAGGGGGAAAAGCAGGTTTCAACATTCAGGGTAGGTTTATAGTTGAAACCAATTACAGGTGGTTTCACCAATTACAGATGGTTTCACCTGTAGTTGTGGCAGGAGCATCAGACCTCAAACCTAGGGATTTTATCTCTGCTTTAAGTGAAGAGCAAGCATACTGTGAAGTTCCTTTTTCTGATGATGTTGGTTTTTCTCATTATAACTGTGTCCATCTTTATGATTTTGATCAGATACATGAAAGGAAGAGATCCAGCAAACTGGATCACTATAGACTCAGCCACAGGTGAAATCCGACTCGCTAAACAACTCGACTACGAATCACCTCATGTAGTAAATGGCACTTACACTATCACCATGTTGGGTGTAACTACTGGTAAGTTGAGCGGGGGGGGTTTTTCACCTTAATTGGTTTGTTTGCCTTTCTACAACAACAGTTGGTTTAGTCTGCCTATCTGTAAGGTTAGGCACCGAGTGCAGTTTCCCATAGGCTGTATATTCAGAGGAGAGACACAGGCAACTCAGTACCATCGAATGGATTCCCATGGTGCCTCTTTCTCCTCTTTGACTCGATGAAAGTGAATGTTTTGTAAAAGTTTTACAAGAGTAAGTCTGATAGGAGCATCCCTTGTCTAGGTGAAAGTTGCCAGTATCTCAGTATGCCAATTAGCAGACTTCATAGTCTCAACTTTTCTTTAATACTAAGCAAGAAAGAACTTCCCTGAACTTCTTGTGTATCTAATTGGAATTCTCCATTCATAATCTACATGCTACTGTGTAACCATACAGGAAATTTTCTAAAAGTTAAAATAATAAAACAACTTACCTTCAGAAGAACTTTGTCAATATTTTATTAACATTGGGAATGAAATACTACTCTCATAAGCTCCACAAGAGCTCTTTCAACTTACTTCAGCGATGTTGGTGTTTTGGAAAATACTAAGTTTTTTTATTTTAAGATTAAATTTTTTGCACAAATCAATTTAATTTTTCTTATTTTAAAATTTAGATTTTCCTAAGAAAACGGTCACTGGCACAGTTGTCATTCAAGTTCAAGATGAGAATGATAATTGCCCAGTTATTGTGAACCCTGTGCGGACTGTGTGTTCAGATGCAAAATTAGTTGATGTTACAGCTAATGATTTGGATGGTTACCCAAACAGTGATCCCTTCAGCTTTACTGTCATTGATGAGCCAGAAGGGACAGCAAAAAAATGGATAATTGCATCCAGAAATGGTAAGAATATGTATTTTTACTTTCAGTTCTTTGGAGTCCAGTCAAACTGACAGTTTGGCTGATTCAGACCAAAAAAAAAACAAAAAAACTTATATATGGAGTTAGGCATTAAGACCATCACTTGCATTCTGCTCCCTTTTTTCTAGAGGTTATAAAAGCACGGTCATGTTCTCTGGGGCATGTTGCCTTCCCTCAGCTGGACCATCTTTGCCTGGCTTAATTCCCCATCTGTGGTAACCAGGATTTCATAGGTAATACTGGGATCAAGCATGCAGTGATGGAGGATGCTTTTTGTTAAAACTGACCTTGGAGGTGTGGCTGTGTTACTCTAGGCTACAGTTGCTCTAACTTACAAATAAATAAATCTGTCTGCACAGTGGGCCTTGAAAAGGAGAAATACAGTGTAACCTGTCTAAAGATTGTCCAGCATGGTAGGAAGAAAAGCAAGGCAGAAAGCATAAATAATTTTAACAAGTATTTGAAAATTAAATGAACATTGTCTTATATTTCCATTCATATGAACCTGAAAAATGCTCAAAAGAAACGCTTCAGGTAGATTAAAGGCACCAGAAAACATTTTTTTACTTCTCAAACTCATTATTCTGTCCTCTGCAATCCTACTGCACAACAGTGCAAAGCAATTGCAAAGCAATCGGCAGAGCCATCCTACTGGCCAAGTTTAGGACCAAGAAAAAATCTTAGCTTTTGTCACCTTGCTTGCAGCCAGACTAGCAGTAATTGTAGGGATCACCACTTTTCCAAATAGGGTAATGTTGGCAGCTGGGAACATCATCTGGGCACAGACAGCAAACTGTCCGTGAGCCAGCAGTGTGCCCTTGTGGCCAAGAAAGCCAATTGTATCCTGGAGTGCATTCCGGAGAGCATTGCCAGCGGGTCAAGGGAGGTCCTGCAGGTTCTGCCCTTCTCAGCTGTAGTGAAGCCACATCTGGAGTGCTGTGTCCAGTTCTGGGCTCCTTGGTGCAAGAAAGACATGGAGCTACTGGAGTGGTTCCAGCAGAGGGTAACAAAGGTGATTAAGGGACTGGAACATCTCTCTTACAAGGAAGTGCTGAAAGATCTGGGCCTGTTCAGCCTCAAGAAGAGATCAGTGAGAGGGGCCCTCATCTATGTCAATAAGTACTTGAAGGGAGGGTGTCAGGGGGGTGGGGCCACGCTCTTGGTGGTGCCAACTACTGGAACAAGAAGCAATTGGCAGAAACTGATTCTCAGGAAGTTCCACCTGAATACGAGGAAGAACTTCTTTACTGTGCGGGTGACCATACACTGGAACACTGGAACAGAACACTGAACACTGCCCAGAGAGGTTGTGGAGTCTCCCTCGCTGGAGGTATTCCAGAACTGTCTGGACACAATTCTCTTCCATGTGCTCTGGGATGACTCTGCTTGAACAGGGAGGTTGGATACGATGACCCACTGTGGTCCCTTCCAACGTTACCCATTCTCTGATTCTGTGATCTCCTGCCTAGTTGGGTCTTGACATGACACAGCCACAGGAGCAGGTATTATGTTGACTCCCTGGCTCTGCTTGTGGCTACAACAGATTAATCTCCTAAAGATTTAAGCTAGTTTTTTGTGAGTTCAGACTTCATCTATCTGGATATTGTGGTTGATACTATATAGGTGATTGGACTTCCATAGTAAGTCTCTGGTGGTGTGAAACTTCAAAATTATGTGAGGCTGCAAGAAGCATGACTGCTTGTTACCAGTATGAATTACTTGATAAAAATAAAAGCACATATACTATAGCAGCAGCTAATTAAACTTAATTCCATTGCATTGGCTAGAGGGGGTTTGTTGGGAGACTGTGAAGGGTTGTGGGTTTTTTACAGAGTTTACAGGAGGCAATTTTCTCTCCACTCATTTCTTGTCTTCTGTTTTTCTTTAACACCCCCCGCCCCGGCCACTTCTGCCTCAGGCACCAGCATACAGCTGGTACCACAAAACCTGAAGCCAGGCAGAACTGAAGTTCCCATCCTAATAAAGGATTTCCAAGGCCTCAGCTGTGCTGCACCACAGTCTCTGCAGTTGACTGTTTGTGAGTGTACAGATGACGGTGTGTGCCAAGAGAAGTTTATTGGCGCTAAGTCAGTGGGTCTGGGACCGGCAGCGGTTGCACTAATCATCTTGGCATTTTTACTTCTGCTGCGTAAGTAATTGTTTCATATTATCTCAGAAGTACTGTAAATATGGTCTGCAAAGTATCCAGAAAGAAATAACCCAGCTCCCAGGTTTTATCATCTTGATATATTCTGTGTAAACTCTTAGTCTTGTGGGACGTCATGGCAGATCCCTAATTAAATTTGGGTAATATCAGTGTTTCAACCTCAAAGGATTTCAAGCTGTGCATTTTAAAATTAATATGAACAACTTTAATATTTGTTTATGGTGCTGTAAATAACAGGTGGGGAAGCAGTGAGGAATCCTTTTGGTGTTCCCACATGTTCCCAGGTGAGCCCTAACTCCTTCTGCTCAAACCACAGTGCATTCTCCACTCTATTCTCTGTCATTGCAGGTCTGCTGCCTTGCTCAGAGCAGCATGTGACATTATTCTTTAATGAGACAAAATAGAAGCTCAAAATAAGAGAAGAATACTTGTAGTCAGGCTATGGCCTTATGTAGCAGTGCTGCATTTAAACTCACAAGAATTTATTGCTTGTGCTGGCAGCAATCTAACTGTGATAAAACAAAGTTCATGCCACAGGAATAATATGTACTGCTCCTCAAAGTGGATTATTTTGAGTTCCCCAGGCAACACTCTAGGCAATGAAAGGAGTGGTAAGGTGGAATTTATGTGATACCATGGTGTTATCTAGTAGTAAAAGAAGAGGAGGAGTTGGAAATGCTGAGGTTGTACAGTGATATCAGGGCTTGGCTTTGGTATATGAGATCTTTGATAGAAGTATATCTACCTACATGTGTGGTCATCTGCAGGATTCAGGCCCTGACATGTTAATTGTCAGTTTACTCTCTAGGAAACTGGCCTAGCATATGTTTCTAGTAAATGCCTTGAATGTTTGGGAACCTGTCTTCAGCCCTTGTCAGCCCTCGTACTGATCATTAGCTCATTAAAGATACATTTTGATATGGGAACTGGCCATACTTATACTGGCTGTTAGTATGCATAGGCCCTAACAATCACATAGTTAATGGCAACCTTCTGTTTCACTATAGTTATTCCACTGTTACTGCTGCTGTGTCCTTGTGGCTCGGGAGCGAAGGGATTTGGTGGAGCTAAGACATTTGCTGCAATACCAGACTACAGTGAAGCGATGCTGCGTCAGTGGAACAGCGAAGGAGCAGCTCCTGAGGAGAAGGCACGTATCCCTGATAGCATTTCTCTTTGATTCCTATTCCAGTGTTCAGTTTGGCACTTGATGCCTCTTCCACATCACAGGCTGATGTTTTAAAGCTCTACAGAAGATTTTAGCAACACATGAACATTAATTAAGATTAACCCTGTGAGGCTCAGTGAAGCATGTGTGGAAGATGAATTCCACCAGCACCTGTAGAAAAAGCAACCATAGCACTTTCCATAGGGAAAGCAATCAAGCAAATTTTGATGGTATTTGAGCAGAAGATAGAACTGTGGGAAAAGCATCAAATCTATAGAGAATGAAACATTTGCATTTGCAAGCCTGGAATGTTCTTCACCCCTTTGGGAGCATGGTAAAGCAGAAAAAGAATGGGTTATAAAGCTTAGCTTCTTCTCACTGGTTTAAAGCTTAAGACTGTGTTTTAAATTACTTCCCTGTGTATTTTCTAAACAGCGGAAATTCTTAATTAAGAAAGAGAAAGACAGAAAAAAGTGCAAATCTGCAGAGGGAATAGTGAATGTGAAGAGAAGTTTGCCCTTTGTTGTTATGCTACAAAACAAAGTTTTCCAATAAAGGGCATGACATTGACATGCTTTTGCACAATAACAAAGAAACAGAGGGTGAAAGACTTTGATTTAAGCCCAATACTTACACCAAATTCTTGTTAAAAAATAATTAACAGGGAAGCCAAACTGCTAGGAAAAAAACAAAGGGGCAGCCTTTTTTTGAGGTTTTGTTTTTTGGGGTTTTTTTTTACACTTTCAATCCTCTAAGTTTCAAGAAAACAGTGATCTGTAGAAACATTTCCATGATCCTCCTTGGGAATACATTTATGGCAGCTGCACCCTGTTTCAGGACGCCTTTTACTCTTTGCAGCAACACGTATAAGTGCAAATTCAAACAAGTCATAAGACGGCACCCTCCCAGTTCCCACCCAGCCCCACTCTGGTTTGGTGAGTTCCATGTGCTAGACGGCAAAGCTTTCATGTCCCATCTTAATTTGTCTTATTTATGTAGCCAGTGCTAAGCTTGATTCCACCCACTGCACTGGGGAATTCGAGAGGAGCAACAACAGCAGCAGTGGCAGCAGCAGGAGGAATGAGTGGAGGTGAAACTGCAACAGCAGCAGGCAGCTCTGTCTCTCACATGGGGGAGCATCACAACACTATTACCAAGGAAAGATGGGAAGAGCAAAGACGTCTTCTTTCCAGTGCCGAGTATGGAGCCATGGCAGCTGGAGCGGCTGAAGGCCTGGCAGGTATAGAGGGCAAGACAGTGGTGTCTGGAGGAGGACTTGCAGTGGGAGCAGCAGGAGCTATGAATGAAGAATTCTTAAGAGACTACTTCAATGACGTAAGCATATGACCGGAAAAAGTATTTTGATATTTAGATTTAGCATTGTGAAATTTTGTTTATTTTACTACAAACACAGATGAGTAGATGTGTGTGTAAATAGTCTTGATACAGTGCCCAATGTTGTGTGCATGCGAAGTTGGAGTAAGGATTGTTGGATTAGCCTCATGTGCAAGATCAGAGCATGACAATGCTCAGTCTTGTAGCACTGAGTGCTTGCAAGGTGTCCCATAAATAGACCTTCCTCTCAAGGAAGGTTCTTGGGAATGGGATCCCAGGAGCCCCTTGCCCAGGAAAAAGCCATGAGAAAGACTAGGTGATCTAAATCTCAGGGACTTAGGCATGTTAAACTGGCCTGTAGGGAGGCACCTGTGAGTCATCATGTGTCAGAGCTACAAACTTTACAACGGAGCAGGTTTTGAAAAGATAAGCTAAAGATGTCATACCTCAAAGGGTGGGTCTGCCTTTTCAAAGCAGCTGATGAAGTAAGTGGTGCTGACTTGCCTGTTTGCCCAACAGCCTGGGTAAAGGGCCATTCATCAAAAGCCTGTAAGGCACATGTTGCAATCTCTTTTCTACTTTTTTTTTTTTATTTACTGACCTAACCATTGGCCAATAGGCTGTTCCTACTCATTGCAACTATTCCTCTTTGTGTAATGCATGTCGTTAGTCTTTTGGCTGGTGATCTCCTTATAGTGAAAATTTCACTTCCATACCTGTACAAACACCTTCCAGCTGGCTGCTGATGTGGTTTTGCAGGGGAGTAGCTGTTCAGATTTGAATCACCCCCTCAGGCCAGGGAAGGATTTGAGTTTTAGATACTTGTATGTCTTGGAGTGCTCTAGCTACTGGTCTTCTGGGTAACCAGATGCAACAGTAGCAGTCTGCTTTCCTTCAAGTCTTTGTGCTTCCTAATATTAAGACATACTTTAAGCATAGCTGCCTGATGAAGTCCTGCAGGAGGGAGATCCTACTCAATACTAGGTACAACTTCTGTGAGGCTAAAAATGTCTCAGATAAAATGTTTCTGGGTAAACAGACAAGTAACCAAACCAAATAGTTACAGATGTGTGCTAATTTTTGTAGCAGAATCTTGGTTCATGTGCCTATTCCCAGGATCAAGTGCAAATAAACATACAGAGTCAGTTTGGGTCTGGATATTACATTACACAGATGCCTGAGCTAATATGAACTCTGGAACATAAAATGTGGTAGAAGGGTGGTTCTGAGCACAGACCACCAACCATATTACGTAAAGCTGGTTCAGCACGCCCGGAGGATTTGGCTGTCTTCACTTCTGGAACTGGAGCTGACACAAGCGTGTACACAGATATTTGTGCTAGCACCACAGCAGCTCCATTGCACACACTGCTTTCAGATTGAGCTGACCCTGTAAGCACTGTAGTCAGAACACATGAGCCCTCCATGTTGCCAAGTGTCCTGCATAGAGTCTAAGAATTTACATGATGGACTATGAATCCATACTTACCATTCCATTCAACTTTTTGATTTGTTTGCTGTTGGGCATCTTGGGTGTGATCCTGGAGGCTATGCTAGTGCAAAAGACCATGGTAGGTGAGAACATGCCAGCATGTACTCCTTAAGTGTTTGTTTAAATGTTAGGATACTCTCAAGCATGCTATCAGGATTCTTCCACAAACACCTAGTTAAAGGTGAAGTTCATTCACTGACCTAAGTTAAAACAATCTTTTTGTGAATATGGAGCAGTACCACAAATGGCACAACTACTGGAAGGAACAGCAGCAGGTGGTGATAGTATTCAAGGTTTTCAATTTAATCTCAGATCTTTTCTTCTCATTAAGTTCAGACCAACTTCAAAAAAACAAAAACCTTTCTAGGTATGACCCTCACTTGGGGGTCAATTTAACTGAACCACTTTCTGTGGGTTCAGTTAAATTTCTTATTTCAATCTTTTTAACCAAACATTCTTGATTTTTTTTAAATTATTATGTATAAAGCTAGCATTGATAAACTTTTGCTTGCTTTTGTTTTCTGTCCTTAGAAAGCTGTCTCTTTTGCGGATGAAGATGAAGCACAAGCTGCAAAAGACTGTCTCCTGGTTTATTCCCAGGGAGAATCAGGCTCCCCTCATGGCTCCGTTGGCTGCTGCAGCTTTATTGAGGGGGATCTTGATGACCATTTCCTTGACGATTTAGGAGACAAATTTAAGACTCTAGCAGAAATATGCATGGGCAGACAGATCAACATGAAAGATGGTGGCTCCAGGAATGAATCAGGTTTCAGTCTTAATGTCACAAAGTCGCAGTTCAGAGATCAGCAAAATGCTTCCAGCTCTGAGCAAGCCTTTGCCTTGGGCAGTCATTTCCAACCCGCCCCGCCAGTGCACGCAGGCAGTGGCACAGGAGAAGACACCCTGTCCAAGGAAGTGGTCACAGAAACAACCTTTTCAGCCCATTCTGGGCAGCACAATACCCGGCCCCTTCCCACAGCCCACACGGAGACCAATGTCAGCATGACAGAAACATCCTATTCTGTGGGGGCTCCTGCCCACTCGGCCGGTGTCTTTCTAGACCCCCAGTTTAAAGAGAATGTAGTGGTGACAGAGAGAGTGCTGGCACCCGCATCGAGCATTCAGGGTATGGTGAAAATCCCTGATTTGCCACATACAAGTAATGTGGTGGTTACAGAGAGGATGGTGAAGTCAGCAGGTGCAGGGCCAGGAGCCCTGACAGTTCAGGATCTTCCCGACTCCAAGTACGTCGTGGTGAGGGAGCGAGAGAGGGTGCTTGTGCCTGCTGCAGAGCAGGGCTCACTCAGCTTCCCCACTCCGGCAGAGGAACGCAGCATGGTGGTGAATGAAAGGGTGGTAACAGCCTCGGGGCTGCAGAGCAAAGCTGAACAGGCCGCAGGTGCCAGCTTAGGAAGACAAGAGCATGTGTTGATTACAGACTCCCCGCTTAACCTGATGAGCTCCGACTTAGAAGGGCCATCTCCTCCCAGTGCCACACTGAGCAAGTCTTCCAGGGTCACCAAGTACAGCACAGTGCAGTACACTCGCTCATAGCTTGGCTCGCTCACATGGGTGGCAGCATTCGGCACCCTTGTGTCTGTATGCAACTTGCCTTGGGCCTTTCCATGAGATCTGAATTTGCTGGAGCTTCCAGGATGACATGTGCTCACTTGCACTAGTTTGTATAAATATGGATTATATGACCAGGAAGCAAGTGAGGAAATCTACTGTTACTGTTATGTAACATTGGCAGCAATGTTTTTGAAGTGGGAAGATGTGGGAAATATTTTTTTTCTTGTTTGCTATATTTATAATTGCTTTTTATTATTCAGTTAGTATAATAATACCACATTAGGAGAGCTGCATAATTTTGGAAAACCATGAAAAAAATCTCAAATCTAGTGATGGATAGTAGCATGCAAAGCACAAGTTAGGTTTCTGAACTGCTCTTGAGTGTATCTCAGAAGTCCTCCCGTGAGGGGAATCAGTTTCTCATTTTCTGTTTGCCACCTATTACCTTGTGGGCCAGGGCAGCTCCTGAGCTGCAGATCTCTGCATCTTGGTGAGTTGCTAAGAAATCTCTTGTCTCTGAGAAGCCCAGGCCACCAATATCAGTACATCTTCAGGGCAGTGATGTGTTGATCTCCTGAGGGGATGTCACAACCTCAAGTTATCAGTATTTGTAACTTAAGCAATCAATACTTGCACATTAGCAGAGGGATTAGAGACAGCAAGTAGCAAAAAAGCTGAGCACTGCAATTTTTTTGTCACCTCAGTGTAAGAATTCTGTTAGTTGATGTAGGTCTACACTGACATGGACAAGTAAGCCTTTGCATTGTGTACTTTTTTCACTGGCTCCTAATTTGTCCTTTATTTAACATGAGAAACAGCTAACACCTTACCTTTAGAGGCAGAGATTCAGACAGTGGCTTTGTTGGCAAAGTTTATGACCCTTAGACATCTGTAGGATCTTATTGCACTTACAAGTGCAATAAGTGTTTGCAATTCTGTCTGTGAACTCTCAGATGCAGAAATGCAGCCTGGTATATGTGAGGTTACACTGATTCCAGTACAAGAGCTCAGGTGGCCTTTATAGTGTTGTGTAATGGCAGCTTTACTTGGCTCTGACAAGACAAGAGAAAGCTCCCTTTAGGTCTGCAACACTTGAAATTACTTTTCTTTCCTTGAAGTTTATGTGGTAAAAGCAGAAGACAGTACTGCACTGTTTGGCAGTATGTATATATGCAGATGTAAATATTTTTATGCTGTTTGAAACATTTTGAAGTTAATTTTTTAAATTGTCATACACTCCTCTTGTTTTCTCACAGTAGATCAGGTATTGGTACCATGTTCTCCTCATACCTGTGAAATCATCAAGCTGGTCATATGGTACTGCAAAGCCTGTGGATCTGCAGAGCTTTCAGGTTGTCTCCATCTCTCCTGGAGTCTTCCTGCAGCTGCAGTGTTATGTTTTCCACTGATATGTCTTGCCTTTGACTAGAAATGCTTTCGGTGTGTTTGATTTTACTAATAATGATGTAAAAGTTGCTTCAAAAACAGAAACATATAAACTAGGAACCATGGCCATGCTCAACATGACAGATGTGCCATTATATTAAGTAGAGTAGTATTTCCAAAAAATCAAATTACTTGCTCGCTTGGACCTGTTGGTTATTTATCTCATACACTTCATTTTTAAAATATGTGTATTTTCTTTTAAGCAAGCCTGCGGTTCTAAGTCGTCACCATTTTCCTGACTTTCTAATGGAATATCTCTGTGGGTTTATGCAATCTTAAAATAAAGGACGCTACTGTATTTTTTTAGTTCTTTATTCAGACAGCTACCCCATTTAAAACACTGATTTTCCTACTGTAAGTAAAGAGTTTAAAAATAGAATGAGGACTGGGATTTCCCAAACAGCCTGAGGGAATATATGAAAGATGCAGATGTAAAAAAATTTGGTGTCCTGCTAACCTAGAGATTCTGAAAAAACTATGAATTCTGCCTTCTGGTTAGGTAGACTAAATTCTGTAATAATTTGATGCAAGACAACAGCATTTCAGCCACAGATTTACTGGGTTCTGAGTCAAACTCTTCTAATAAGTTTATACTTCCAGACAACATGGCATAAAATATTGTCTCAATTTTGTAGTTGTTAAAACATGCAGTTGTTAACATCCAGAAGAAGATGTAAGAGTCAGGACTGTGTCACAAAAATCTTGACTTCCCTGTATATTGTTTATATATAAACTTTTATCACAGGTCTGTTTGTGCTGTGAAGAGTCTGTTTAAATAGATTCATTAAGAGTGAGTCTGCTTTATTTCACTTAGTCTTGTACCAAGCTTCAGATGCTATCAGCATGTGTTAATGTTGGCAGAACATCCATCAGATTGTCACTTCTAATGGAACTGTGTTTTGTATGATGGTGAGTGGTGGGAGGAATGTGCAGACCCAAATTAATGGAAGTGCCTGGTTAGCATCTGATTACTAGATAACCCTGAGATGGGGACTAGCCCTAGACACTTATCTTTGTGAAGATGGCTTGTTCTTACTTCAAAAGGAAAAAGACCTTCAAAAGGTCTGTAATTTTCTTATCTAAGAAAAATAGAGCACAGTTATGCTGAAATGCCTACATGAAGGGTTGTATCCACGCTGCTCTTCTGTGCTTTATATTAACTGTGACTCCTTGCTAAGTATGTTGCACTCCATAAATATGAACCAGGCTGCCACAACAAGGATGCAGCATGTATCCTGCATACCCACAAGGAAGTATTTCCTGTGTCATCCCTCTGTATACAGGCTAGGCCTCGCAAGACAGGGCAATCTCTTGCAGGCTCCATTCCTTCCTGGGAGTTTGACCATAGTGCATAATGAAAGGCTTAAAGCTTGTTTGGGTTATCAGCAGTAAATCGGTTTTAAAAGAGAAAATAAATCAGCTGCTGTCCCTCATGAGAGTGATGGTAAGTGTTTATGGCCTTGAGGCATCCCAAAAATGCATCACTCCCTCAGGGCGCACTGCAGTAGCAGAACTAATGGCACTGGCTGTCTCTTCTGCTGGTTCCTTTTCCCTCCTGGTGGCCTTTGGGCTTCCTGTGAGCTCAAAGTGCCATGGCAGTGACAGCCATCCATTTTTCCTGCCTTATGGGCAGAAGGTTGGCCTCTGCCTGCTACTAGTGCAGGCTTTCAAGTACTTTCAAATACTCCTGCCAAACCAACTTGAGTAAAAATCATAATGGGAGTAGAATCAAACTCTCTTTGCATGTGAAGACACAAGGCTGGGCTGAAGATATCCCCAGGGGCTCAGAATGCCACTTGAGTGTGGATTTTGACACCACATTGTAGCACACAAGCCAGGAATGACAGAACCAAGGTGCCTGAGGTCCTGTTGGTGCTCACCACATCCTGCAGAATTTGCCATCACACCCTGAGCTGCAGGGCAGGCCCCCAGCAGTACCTGGTTTTGTTGGCGTGACAGGCAGAACGGCTCCTGTCCACCTGGGCCCATGAAGGCTTTGGCTCAGGGGCCATCCATGGAGGTGGCTGAGGGACTCACCTGGGCTGTGGCCTCATGTGGGGGGCAGCACTGTACCCTGTGGGGTTTAGGGGGGTCAGAGTATGGCAAAGGACTTGGGGGCTTTGGCGTTTCCTAACGGAATTTGAACCCAGTGCCCTCCCAGCCCAGGATGTGTCATGTGGGAATGATTGTCATGTCTCCTGCTCCACAGACCACACCTACAGCTGAAGCACACACTCCATTACAAAAGCTGAAAATTATAGAATTTACCTGGTTCCAAGGCACAAATGCATGGGAAAGCAAGACATTGGGAGTTACTGAACACGCAGAAGTGGCTTCCAGACATGGGAAAAGCTGATCTCTGAGAGCACTGGTGTGAAAACTCTCTTCGGTAGGCACCATCCAATGGTGACTGCTGGTGCTGAGATACTGGATAACAAGAATTCTTGGCATGACCCAGAAGAGGCTTGATGTCAAGAGATAATAGAACAGCATTCACCTGAGGCAAAAGGATAAATGAGTAGTGTGACTGAGTGGAAACAGGGTATTTGCCTTCCCTGCAGAGAGCCATCACTGAATAAATAACCAATGTGGGGCAGAGCCCTAACTGCCCAATAAGCACTAATTGCCAATAAGCCCCCAACCCTCTCGTGAGAGTCACTGCCAGGAAACAACTGCACAAATATAGCTGCTGTGACACCTGAGCTGCACAAAACGGTTTCAGTCTCCATCTCCCAGTTTCTCCAAGTGGCCTCACCTCAGGAGCCGGCACTAGAGAAGGTCAGGTGGTCCAATTGTTCAGGACCCAGCTGAAAATTGCATTTTTATGTAATTCCAAGCAACTTTTTTTACATGCCAAATGGTGAAAGGTCCAACTTGTCTCCATGGGCTAGCGAAGCCCGTGGAGAGAGGGATTCAGACTGTGCAGATGTTCCCTCTACTTACTTCATTAGTTTTCCTATTAGGTACTGACACGAGTACAAAGTGGTAGCACTGGTTTAAAAATTGCCCTGAATCTCATTTCCTTGAGATACACAACGGAAAGTGTCTTCAGCCATATGGTGGGAATGCATCTAGAAGGTGTTGTGGACATATTGGGGAAAAAACACATATCAAACAGTTCTACTGGGTGCTGGGGGGTGGGAGGGTTTATAGCCCTCCCACCTCAGCTCAGTGGTTTCTGACCTACAATTTGAATGTTTTGTCAGAATAGTTCTCCTAGATGTTATCTCTAGCAAACAAAACTCAGAGATATCACCTCACAGTGATTAAGCAACAAACTGTGTTGATTCCCTGGCTAATGATTATCCAAGATCTTTGGAAAGTGACTAAAGTTTAAACCCTGGGGCAGAGCAGGAGTTTGAGTAGACAGTGCTGGTACCACTGAAACCACTGACAGGTCTCCGTCAGGCCTTGAATCCAGCCTCTGGAAGCAGCCAGCTACCCTTCTCCTGCTGAGGATGGGGCATCTGGGAGCAGCTGTGGGACACAGGATGGTGGCAGATATTCAGCTGCTGGGAGTAGCTGAGTGGCAGTGACATGGCACTGGGCAGCAGGAGGGTCCAAGCCCTGGGCTGGGTACCAGGGGCAGGGCTGCAGTAGCCCAGGGCAAGCTCCAGCCTAGCTGGGTGCCTTGACCACATTCTCTGGCCACCCACTATGCCTTCCTTGCTTCCCTTCATTTCTTCCCCTCATGAAAATCTCCCAGCACTGTCTTTCTAATGTAAGGCAGATTTACTGTTTGGGGTTTTTTTAAATTTTTATAAGTATTACTAATTACTTCTTTCATCCTTTCTTGAAAAGAAAACTAAAAGCAGAGCTTCCAAGTAGAAGGAATTATGTACTTACAGCATCAGCTTTTAGATGGAGCCAAATCCCATCTCCCACATGATGCATTGCACGTGATAAAATGCACACCTGACAATGCACAGCTAGTACTGACAGGGGCAGATTTGCTCTGTGTGTGCAAGGGTTCTCACCATTTTACCATTTATCATCCTGTTTTACATCTACCACTTCTGTAACCAGCAAGCTTGACTTTTGCAACAGCAGGAAAGACAGAAAGCCTCTCACATTCTTTTTGAATCAAAATCCCAGAGAGGTACTGTCAAAATAATAGATCTGTTAATGAATGTTAATTCATCCTACCTTTTTTTTGTGGGAAAGGTGTGGGAGAGAAGAAATACAGATCAAAAAAAAATTTATTTTTTCATAGTCCTGGAAACTTGGAACTCCCTACACTCTGTCTTTACTGGAATAAAATATTTTTCCCTAACACAAACAAACCAAACCAAATCAGTCAGAGTTCTGTTTGAGGTTTGTCAGGCGTCTCTTTAAACAAACAAGAAAATTAGACTTAGCGTCAGATGGGTAAAAGAGTGGTTGTCCCCTAAATGCCCCAAATAGTCTTTTCCAGGGTGTCCTAGTGGAATGGTTAGTAGTTGAGCTTACTGCATTTTGGAAAAATGGCTGTCAGCTGGGGCAGATGAAGCCCCGACTAGAGCAGATAAACAAGTGGGATGGATCTCAAGCACGTGTCCTAAACAAGGAGCACAGGATCATTCTCACATCCCAGTTCTTTGAATTAATGAGCATTTAAATATTTGATACCATGTGAAGCAAGTCCAAGCAGAATGACCTTACAGCACACTTGAAGATGTTAGTTAGGATGCTCTTATCAAAGAAAGAGAAGACAGAATGGAACTGAACACAGGTCTTCTCTCGCACGAAAATTTCCCTTACAACTTGAATACAGTCAACCATCATTATAAACTCTGCTACATTTCCTGGCTCACTCTGCTCATGTCACTTCATAAGATTAGTTCAAAATACTTGTGAGATACACAGAATACTTTTTTCCAAAAGATAGAGTTCAAAGAAAAAAAATCTTATCTTCCTTTAAATCCTCACCCCTTCCCATTGCGTTTTCATCCTTTCAAATCCAAAAAAATTCCTGCAAAGCACTGTAAAATTAAAAGAAGATACAAGTACCTTGCACCTGTTGAGCATAACAGAGTAATAAGAGCTGAGGAAACAGCTATGGTAAAACGGGACTTGTAAATTAATCCAGGTCAGTATAAAAATACAGTTAACTGTTCAGGGATTAGGGAAGTCTTTTGAAAGAGGTATTTAAACAAACATTCTGCTAAAAAATCCTTTAAAGACACACACTAACCCACTTAAAAGAGGTGTTTTATTTCAGCATATTGTTTGCCAAAGATCTCACCACTCTGTTGTGATCCCCTTCCTACAAATCCCACTGATAACTTGTAATACAGTCTGACGTCCCACTGCACTGGTTTTGGCTGGGATAGAGTTAATTTTCCTCATAGCAGCTCCCATGGTGCTACATTTTTCACTTGGGATCAGAGCAGTGTTGCTAATACAAGGGTGAGTTGGTTATTACTGAACAGTGCTTGCAAAGTGTTGAGGCGTTTCCTGCTTCTCACATTGCCCTGTCAGCAAGTAGGCTGGGGGTGGGCAAATATTTGGGAGGGGACAGAGCTGGGACACTACATCCACAGTGCAAAATCCAAAGGGAAGGGCAGAACACGATACTGTCCCAGAGTGTCTTTGCTTATTTCTCATATCTCCTATCCAGGTTTTTCCACTGCAGAGTATTCTGTCATATGCCAAATAAAAAAAATAATGCTGTTATATGATGTGGTATGAGGAGCAAGAAGATAATATGAGGAAGAAAGCTTCCAAGCTTACAAGCAGTAAGCTTCTACTCTAAAGACAATTTTAGACTCTCTTATTGCATCAGCTGAAGTTTGGGATGAGCAGAGAAGGACAATATGAAACAATATGTGATGGTGTGGAAGAAGGAGAGAAGCTGTTAATTTTAAATTGTTTCTGGAAGAGAATATGCTGAACATACCACTCAATCTGAGTTTACAAAATCATGTACTGTGTCTTAGAATCATAGAATAAGATGGGTTGGAATGGACCTCTGAGATCATCAAGTCCAGCCCTTGATCCACCACCACTACAGTTGCTAGNCCTCTCCTCTTAGGGCTTGTGTTCAAGTCCCTTCACCAGCCTGGTCGCTCTTCTCTGAACCTGCTCCAGCACCTCAATGTCCTTCCTGAACTGAGGGGCCCAGAACTGGACACAGTACTCCAGGTGTGGCCTCACCAGTGCTGAGTACAGGGCAGAATCAATTCCCTGCTCCTGCTGGCCACACTGTTCTTAGGGATAAATACTCTGTGAGGAATGTTTTCTGCACTGAAAGGAATTTGTACCACATATAAATGAGCAATTAGGACCACTCGGGTTCATTTCAGAGAGATTCTCCTTTGGAAAGCCCTGCCCCTCAGGTAACACCTCTTTGTTTCTCTCTCACATCTCCCTTTTCCTGCTGTGCTCTACAGCCAGATTAAAGGATCAATAGGAATTGTGCCACCTACTCATCCAGCAGCCTGAGTTCCTTTTTATTTAGAGGAGTTGGAGTTTGACAGTATCTATCTGAGTGCATAAGTTTGTCTGCAAAGCATTAGAAAAGAAATCCAGGCTTTCAAAGGGAAGGGAAATCTGCCTTCAGCATTTTTTCTTTGTTTACTTTAGTGACAGAATGATTTTTTTAGGGGATTTTTTTTTTTTTTTGTATGGCTCTGTCTGCCACCACAGATAAGCCTCTGAATCACAGCGACAGAGGAATGGCTGACATTTTTCCTGGTGTTATTGAAAAGAGAATAAGAGAATTGGTTTGTTATCTTTACTACCAACAGATGACCAGCTGCTTCACAGGAGGCACGAAAGGTGTAATGCATTTTGCAAAGCAGAACCATTTAATCTTTCCTTCAAAAAAATCACAGAATTGTTAGGGTTGAAAAGGACCTCTGGGGGACCATCCAGTCCAACCCACCTGCCAAAGCAGGCTCACCCAGAGCAGGTGACACAGGAACAGGTCCAGCTGGGTTTCGAATGTCTCCAGAGAGGGAGACTCCATGACCTTCCTGGGCAGCCTGTTGCAGCGCTCTGCCACCTTCAATGTAAAGAAGTTCTTCCTCATGCTGAGGTGAAACTTTTTATGGTTTAGCTTATGGCCATTGCCCCTCATCCTATTGCTGGGTACCACTGAAAAGAGTCTGGCACTATCATCTCGGCATCTGCCTTCTGGATATTTATATGCATTAATGAGATCCCCTCTCAGTCTTCTCTAGACTAAGCACAGCCAGATCCCTCAGTCTGTCCTCATAAGAGAAATGCTCCAAGCCCCATTCCTCTTTGTGGCACTCTGCAGGACTCTCTCGAGTAGCTCGTTGTCTTTCATATATCGAGAAGCCCAGAACTGGACACAGTACTTACTCCAAATGCGGCCTCACTGGTGCCGAGTAGAGGGGGAGAATGACCTCCCTCGACCTGCTGGCCACACTCTTCCCTATTCATCCCAGGATACTATTGTCCCTACGTCTGCGTAGGAAAGCCTCAGAAACCAAAGAAAACGGGAAGGAAAAAAAAAAAAAAAAAGGGTATTTTTCCCGGCACTGAAGTAAAAGAACCACCCAGGGGTGGGAGGCGGCGAGCGGTGCCTGAGGCCACCAGGTGGCAGCCCGGGACCGCGCCTGTCCCCTGCCTGCCGGTGACGCCGGGATGCGAGAGGCGCAGCCGAAAAGGGTGCGGGAGGGTCACACGAGAAACGCGGTGTCACAGATTCCAATTCCAAGGGACGGGCAACGGAGCGGGTGGCAAAGGCGCCCTCACACCCCGCAGAGCCACGCAACAGCCGATGGGGCCTTTCCAGCCTCGTTGCGTCTGAAAGGCTTTTGGTTTGTTTAGAAAGATATCATCAGTGTCATTAAGATATAACCAGTGCTCAGTAGAGCCCATGGGATTAAAGGACAAGGTCCTGGACTGCAATACAACCTCTCTTTTCTAGTGCTCTGTTTTGTGTAGGTAACAAATCCTTTCCAAATAATAATGATTTTTCCAGCTTTGTCATTGATCTCTTAAATAAGATGTTCTCTGGCAACATACTAACACTCTCCTGCTCTCAAAAGATTAATCCCTTAGGAAGAACTTGCAGCATTTTTCTTTCAGAAGGTTTGATTTATTCTGTACTGAAAAGAGAAACAATACTCAACCTGATTAATAGAACTGCGGCTAACAAAAGGTGACCGGAAGGAACAGTACATTTCCTTATTGGTCTTATAATCAAGTAATTCCAGAGCGAAGTCTTTAGCAGCACATCTCCATCCCCATATCCTTCACTTTTCTTCCTCTCTTTACAGAGCTTTAACCTGAGACAGCTGTACCCATGTGCTGGCTTTATACAGGTGATGAGTCAAGATACAGGAGAAGGAAAAAAAAGACATCCCAGCTTTGCAGTTTACTGTGTGGTGGTTTCTGTATGACTGCCACCATAAGTCAAAGAAAAAAAACCAACAACCTATCAGTGACACCTCTAGAAAGGGACATGTTTTGGATGTTGATTTTTTTTTTTCCTAGCAGCAAAAATTAAGAAGGGATTGAAAAAAAATATTACACAGAACAGCACAGGATGTCCCCTTGGAGAGAGAACAGTCTTGTTATGTGCTATGCAATACAGTATGGTTTTCCACCCCTTTTCTCTCTCCCTTCTTCAGAGTTTTCCACAGAAAGCAGTTTTTCTTCTATCAGTGCTTCTTTCTTTTTCCATCTCACTGTTCTGGAAGATTTGTAAGAGGAGAATAAACTCGGCCTAGGGTCAAGACTAGATCCTATTTGCCACAAAAGCGTTATTGTATTTGGTTCATCAGGGTTCTTTTGGTAGTTTCCTCAGCGTGTAGGCAAGGGCACCACTAGAGAGTCCAGATATCTCTTATTCTTCTGAGCAGAGCTCAGCCTGGGATGAGAGGCAAGTGTAGTTCTAACAGAATTTTCTGTAAATCACAGCAATAATATAGGCAATGTATGTAATTACAAGGTAAAGGATAAATTAGTTACAATGTCAAACTGAATATTCTGACAAATAGCAAGGCTGCCATAGTCCTAGTAATTTAGTTTTCATGGGTGCAAGCAATATAGTTTTTGATAACTGTGGTCAAAGATGGGGCTTAGACTACAGATGACTAATCACAAAAACAGTAAGATGTCTGTCGGAGTGAAAAGAGAATGCTCTCTATTTTTGAAGGGTATTTTTCTTCCTTCCAGAATGACTTCAGAAGAAGGGACCCTACCTGATCTCAGGTAAAACCTTTTTTTTTCCCCCCAAAAAAAAAACCCTTTTCTTTTTTTCCCAAAAGCTGTCTGCTCATGGGGTCAAAAACAGGGGCTGTGTGTATCACTGCTCAGAAGTACACACCTCCTCCGCATGCTCACTTCTCTGATTTCCACCATGTCCACATGGCAAGCTCTCCCAGGCCCTTACTTCTGGAGTGGTCTCTGGGCACTGCCATGATGAAGTCAATGCTACCTGTTCAGACTGAAATCCCAAGAAAACTGTGCCTCAGATCCTAATGGATTCAAATGAGAAGGAAAGAAAGGGAGTAACATCCTGTCCTCATCAAGGGTGTTGTGAGAGAACAGAGGAACCTCAAGGGCAGCAAACACCTCCTGCAGCTTGTTAATTCTCTTCTTTGAGTCTGAAGGAGTTTCCCATAACATACATGGGAAAAATTTGTTCTGGGGTGGGAACCCCAAAGTGAATGTTTATCTTGTGTTTGAACAGTTGTTTCATCCCAGCAAGAGGAGTTTCATTTTTGGACCCACTGCTCTAGGCACTAGTTACCCTGATGTGGCCACTAAGCTGAAACCAAACTTAGCAAGCACAGTGTCCTGTTTGAAAACAGGTAGTTACCTCCAAAGAGAAATGACCTGCAAAGCTACAGCAGAGTGGGATGACAGGAGCATTATATAAGCTCTTTAGAGAAAAAAGCACAGTGTGTATTTGTTCCTTCTAAAATTTGAAAGAAAAAAATCCTCCAGAGTCTCCTTTGCAAGGAGCTCTGTACAGCAGGTTGTCCAACAAACACAAAGCCTTGACCAGGCACAGGGGCAGCACATGTCTAATGTCAGCTACAGTTTGAAACACAGAGACTGGCACAGAAAATGTTATTTCAGCCTTTTATTTTTTTCTTGAGTTACTGCTTCCCTAGGAGACTTAAGCCTAACACATGGAAAACTCCAGTCCCCTAAAAAGCAAGTATTTTGAACTTCCCACAGATTTGATTTTCTATACACTGCTTTCCGTTTCTGTGTTTTATTTGCACAACAGTCTGTGTCCATTACCTTCTGAAAGTGTATCCTCTCTCCCACCACACAGCCTTACCTTCTGTTGTTTTTGCAGCTCTTTTTTCTCACCATCCCTCCATGCCAATCCTACATTTTACTTCCCTTTTAGCTAGGCAATTCCTCTCCCGACTGTCTTCCCATCTCCTATTAAATTCTTGGCTCATATTCCCTCCTCCCCCTCAGTCCCAGGGATGGGTCCCCACGCAGCTCTGCCTTTCTTTCTATCTCCTCTTCCTTGGATGGTTCTCCGTGGTGCAGCTTTTCTACTTAAAATAATCTAAGCAATTTTCCTACATAAGGAAGCCTTTGCTCCTCATGCTTCTGTGAATGTACATTCTGTGTACTACCACCTTCTCCTCCCAGCTGACAAACTACATCTCCTTCTCAGCTTTTCTTTCCGTTTCTGTCTGCATTCCCAACACTAGCCAGCTATGCTGTTTCCTGATTTTTTCTGTGCCCTTTTCAGTGTTCCTCTGCAACCCCACTTTTACCAATTTCTTCCAGAGGTTAACCCTTAACATTTAATAATTATCTCAGCCACTCACACTTGTGTCTTCCTCCGCTTTCTGAACCTGCTTGACCACTTTTGCCTGAGACAGTGAAATGTATGCACCGTGAAAAGAGAAAAAAATAGGGAATTTTTCAATGAAGGATGCAAATGTGTGAGCTCTGAAATATCTGAACTCTTTAAACCATTTTATATACTCTTCCTGCTCACCCAAAATAAATCATTCAGAAGGACTAGGGTAGGACTTTAGTTTCTGAGACCCCCTAACAGCAGAGATGCTCGGGGTACCCTAGTAGACAGAGCCACTCTGGGGTGCAGAGGCTGAGCGTGGAAAGGAAGGGAAAGGTTTATCGGGATCCTGACAAGCCCCTGAGGATAAAAATCTATGGAACAGTGAGGCTGAGATAGGAGCACTACAGCTAAAACTCTGTTCTCAAATAAGTAACCACAATGTATAATTACACAAGACCACTAAACAGAGGTTTCTGTTAATCTGTGATCTGATAATCTTCTTTCATTGTCACTTAGCAACAGAATTCCAAACTGACAATGGCAAGCCAGGTTGACTTAAAATTCCTCTCTTTGCTGGGCAGAGATGAGAAAAGGTCCCTTTCTGGGCAGGCACAGCACGTTTTCCAGGTACTGGTTATATTGTGCCTTTTAGCACTAAAATGCAGACACCTGAATTTCAAGTTGCCCAAAGTCCAGCTCAGTTGGGCAAATAAAGTTGCTAATAAGAATTAGAAACTTTCACTCACAAAAACACAAATTAATCCATGTTTGGATTAATCCAAACACACAAATCCACAGACTCCATTAAAATCATGCATCATAAGAAGGGGGAATGTGGAAGAAGGGACCGGTGGGCCAAAACTGCTGCACTGGAAATTACTCTTAACTGGTGGGTCAAACAGCAGTCATCATACTTTTTGGAGATCCACAGTGTCACAGAGATACTCAGAGAGTAATGCAGGAGGGTGTTATCCTACTGCAATGATCCCTACCCAGATTCACTGGCCGTCGTTTCATCTTTGAGAGACACTCTACACCCAACAGAGATCCAGCCTACCTCAGCCCTCTCCTAGGTTCAGTTATTTTCATAAACATCAAAAAAAGTGTTAGATTTAGGTGCCTCTCTTCTTTCCATTTCCTTCTTACCTTTTGTTTTTTCTACTTTTTCTTACCTTTTTTTCTTCTCCTGTGCTTTTTGACTACAGAGTTGAGCAGCCAGATAAGATATCATCTTTCACAATGAGCCAGGGGATAGAGAGGCAGCTAAAAGGTGCACTATAAGCTGCTTAACAGTCAGGTTCAGCCACATCTTGGAATGGCTGGTGAGGCTGCATGCCCTGCTTGACATTCAGCAGATTCTTCCCCACAGTCCAACTCGGATGCCTTTTCCTTTGCACGTGTTGGGATCCTCAGAGACAAGACTCCAACAGCAACAGCTTCCTCCCACCTTTAGGAATTTGTTTCCCATACTGTGGAAAGGATGGGCTCCCATCCCAGTAGTACTACTCATCAGCAGAGGAGAGAGGGGAGGTATTCCAGCCAAAGGGCAACAGACACAAGGATGCTGTTAAAATGAATGTTTGAATTAATATTTACATTTTAAATGGACTAGCTTACCTTTCCTGGGTTTATCTTCAGCCAAGGACATGGCCTTTTTTGTTTTCTTCTGTTTTTACAGTAATGAAACTGAGGAGCAAAGACCTGCCTATGCCAGACACTTGAACCCTGTTTAAGAGAGTGCCTTTGTAGCACAACATGACTTTGCTCCAGATTGCTGAAGCTCGTTATTCCCAGGCCAAACAAACCATGGTGGCATGGGTCTGTCCAAGAGGGCTGCAGAGCTCCACGACTGCTGGGTGCCCTGCCACAGACTGCAGGACAGAGTCCCCTCAAGAAGGACTTGATGGAGAGGTGAAGAGGAATGGCAGGGCACTCTACTACCTCTTCTCTACTGTTTGGGGTGGCTGGGTGAAAGGAACAACCAAGGAACTCTGCTTTCAAAAGAGCCCAGGGGATGATTTCTACAAGCAATTACACCTGTGTAATTACAAAGTAATTACATCTGTGTTGGTAGATGTTACTAGAGTACTTATGGACCTCTGCAGGAAATAAACCTACCATGCAAAAGTCAGCTGGATTTGTGCAGCATGCAGTTGTGCAAGCCCTTCAGGTAGAAGGGGGGAAAAGTCTCCTAACACATGTATAGCTCAGTGCTTTAATGCCCTGAGATTTTCCCAACTTCTGCATGCCAACTTTGGGTGTAAAAAAAGGCAAATTGCTCAACAGAAAGGAGTATGACTAGCAGTTACACACTTTTGCTATTTACAGCCTTTCTCACATAATGGTACAAAGAAGGAGCACAATTAGTATGTGTTTCTCTTTTATGTGACTTTTTGTACTTTGTGGAGGAACTTCAATAGACTCATCAAGATGATACTAATAAAAGATCTTCAATTCTGTCTATAGTCAAATATTCCCCAGATAATAGTCGTGGGCTGGAGTTATTTGGTGGTTTTTCCCACCTCAGGTTATGCTTCTTTCATCACTTTTCAAAGATAAAGCACCTACTTGCTGATCATCACCTTGAAAGAAAAAAATAAAATTTGCTTTCTTTCTATCATCAGCAGCCCAATAGCTAATGATGTGAAGCTCATTGGTAATCACCAGTACAAAGCAGTAGACAACTGTGTAGTGAAGTCTAATACTGGGGCCAGAGGTAATCTTTTAAATTGTGTGAAGGAAAGCAGGATAAAGAAAGTAATTCAGAATGCATAAGTCTTTTGTCCTCTGTTGAGGGAGAATGCTAGTTAGCATTGATCTGACCTTTCAAAGACTTTTGAGGCATCCAAGCAATTCCAAGGACTTGTCTATTTGAGCACACTTGAGAGTTTGTTAAGGTAGAACATAAAGTGTGGCAACTGTTCTACTAGGTGTGGACAAGCTGCTGGCCTCGGTGCCTTCTCTGGCCTACATGAAAGGGATTAAAATTCTTTTGAATCATGCTTAGAGGAGAAAATCACAGAGATGAAGAGGATTAAACGAATTTAGTTTACCAGTACATATTTCCCTAAGCTGGTTTCCAGTGGCTCCAATATTATGGGCTGTAATGCCCTTTCAGGAAGACATGGGATGGGGTGCCTGGCATCATGTAGTAGCAAAGAGACCGTAGTGCTGCCCTACAAACTGAGAGGGCACCACCTGGCCTCCTTAGGGCACCACCTGGCCTCATGCAGCCCCCAAATCAGCTTTGCATGAATATTGGGGTGATGAGGAGCAAGAGAGTTCCATGAGCTCTGGTCTGGGAACTGCTGTTAGAATGACTGGTACAGCAATCACAGTTCGTACTATAAAAACTGCAGATTTTCTTGGATGACTTTAGTCAAACTACAGTGAATTCCTCGGAGATTTGAAAAACACAAACTCAATCTCTGGAAGAAAAAATGACACAAAAATTAAAACGCAACCTGGGTATGTTTTACTGGTACAACCTGTACCATAATCTGCATCATGGAATTTATAGATTTTAGAGTGAAGCAAGAAGATTTTAGACTAAGTCCCTGAATATGAAAGACTTATGGGCTTCTGTTGAGCCTAAGTCATTGATATATAGCATACAGTGGACAAACATCCAGCAGCAGGGCATTCTTTGGATGGCTCTGCTACCAGCTGGAATTGCTGTGAGCAAGGAAAATGATTCTTCATAAAAACTTGCTTGACCTCCACATCTTTTGACAGTAAGCAGTAACAATAATTCCCCTGTAACTCCATGCTCATCCAGGACTGTGAATCACTCCACTTGCACAGTGGTTTTTTATAAAATATTTTAAATCACAATATGGACTCCGGGTTTGTAACACAAACTGTAGCAAGTCAGGAAGTCAAACTTCCTAAGTGTTTGACTTGAGTACAGGCAATAATCATTTTTCTGAACTCTAGAAGAGACCTGACAGGCTGCTGTAATCCAGCTACTGTTTTGCCCCCTGGACACTACACACGGCATGACACGTAGAGGGTCTGTTGGATAAGGTGGTTGTTGTTCTGCTTGAGTTTGTCATAAAGACACAATAGGCCTCTGCTTTGTAACTGTTATTGATAAAGCATGGCTGGATGCAGAAAAAGTCCTGAACAGTCCTGAGACTGAACAGTTTCTCGGCAGTGGTGTGTGGTGGGCCAAAATACTATGCAGACCAAGAAAGAGAAGCTATATGCTCCCCAGAAAGAATATAGACAGACTCAGAGCTGGGATAAAATTTACACCTCAACTGCAAAAAGCAGATTTTGTAATAGCTGTGATTTTAGATCTAGAACAGTGGCACAATGTTCATAGATGCAGATAAATTGTAGGCTCAGATGATATTTATTCTACTTTTGTGCTACGGGAGGTGTTCTGAACCTGGTTCAGAGGCAGTGAAGAAAGACACTGCTATTTTTATTTGCAGCAAGTGTTGCATTGAACTGTTCACAAGCCTGCACTCTATAAACCTGAGCATGTATCTGTTATGTGATTAGAATTCAGTTTCCCAACTTGGCTCACAGTAGGTAAAGAGGCTTAATCGTGGAAAAATATACACATGTTGCTTCTGTTCATACATTTAAAGCAGCAATCTGTGATGGCAGGCAGCAGTTCACGCACGAAGCATGCTGGAGAGTTTGTGTATTTACATATATGAAAGCACAGAGAAGCTAGATTTTTCCTTGCAATATATTACTGGATGACTGGCAGTTAATCTCCGATTGAGGCATATATCCCACTGAATTTCAAAGTGTACAAATCATTTTTGTCCCACATAGTACAAAACTAGTTCAATTTATGGGCAATATGGTAAGAAACACTAGGAATCTCAAAGACGCTCATATTTTTTATAGTATGCCTTCACCAAGTATTTCTTATCTTGATCACCAAGCTGGCTTTCACATCTGCTATAGGAACAAATAACAAGAGCTTTTGGCTCAGGGAAGCTAGTCTAAGAGCAGTGGCTGGTCTACAATAGCTATTAACTCTTCTGCTTATGCATCACACTGCTGGTTCCTCAGCATAGAAGTGTTTAGCCCTCCTTCAAGATTTTATCCTTGATATATACTTTATGTAATATACTCTATTCTTATTCTTAAAAGTTGAGGAACAACAAAATAGAAAAAACAAAAATCCAGATGTTATTAATGTGTTCATCTATTGCACATAAGGGTCATAATCTGCTCTGTTCCTGTCCTTTTGAAATACCTATCTCTTTTTATCCCTCAAAAAATACAAAGTTATTTCCCATCGGGTCCATTTTCATACAGGACACATTTGTTTTTGACAGACCAGTGACATAGGTAAATGTACTTGGAAGTTGATGCAAAAATTCAATGAAGTCTGTGGTAGGTACAAGAACCCTGTTTATGAGATAAAATGATTAGTACAGCATTTCCTCGGAGCTTTTGGCAGGAAGCAGGCACCAGTTCAATTAATAAAAAGAAAGGCACAAATGTGTGACTGTCGCTGTAACTTGGTATCTTCCTGCTCGACAGCATGCCCAGGGGATTTTATTCCAGGGCAGCTGAAGATATTATTCCAAGACGGGGCAGATCGACAGGAGGGATATATGGTCTGGTTAGCCCAGGACACGACACAATGCAAAGGCACTTACAGATACACCAGCAACAGTTCACACCAAAGCTGCATCCAATGAGTCCATGCAGTGATCTACCTATATCTATACTGATCTCCACTAAAGAAAGACTTGAGTAATTCAGATAACATTGTAGGATGATTAGCCATTAACCAATGGCTAATTTGGCCTTGTGCAAATTTGAAGAAGCTTTTGGATAGCTTACTCAGGCAGCCCTGCAGGATGGAAAAACAGGCATTTCCTCACACCTATTTGTATTCAGGTACCAAAATGAAGTGCCTTAGACTCAGCATTTTACAACCTTAAACAGCAAGATGTGGAACAAAGTACTCAGCTGCAATAGCTTAGCAAATATATCTAACCTAAGAAAAGATTGTAATTTAACTTTTTTGGCCATCTAGCTAGAGGAAGATCTTTGGGATCTGTAGTCAACTAAGAATAAGTTGACAATTTATGGAAATTCACTTTAAAAATGTCATACACTCCCAAAAGAGTGTAGCCAGGACCCTATGAAAATAGTGATCTCTGATAATGGATTTTTTTCTTTCAGAAACATTTGCATCATGTTGTAGATTTATTGTGTACGTCTTTCTGTGAAAAGGGCATAAAAAATAAATTTATTATATGAATCAGCTAATCATTTTACTAATGAATAGACTGACCTTTAAAAACATTGATCTCATGGCAAGTTCCAGCATCTTTCAGCCACAGAAAACATTATGGCATCGGGGCTGGCACAAGGCTATTCAGTTAGCTTTGTGTATAAATGGAATTGGGATTCTTTTTAGCAATCACTTGTCTACACTGATAGATTAGTATGTAGACATGAATACATATTAGGTTGAATAACAGAAGTTTGTTTTCAAGGGATCACAGGGACTATCGGGGTAGCTAATGAAGTAATAATGTTCAGTGCTCCAGTGACCTTGGAGTTGAAATGCTTCAGAGCAAAAGCCTGATGAGATGAGCAGGTACCAGGTGAATTCATACACTACAAATGCCCTAAACCAACAATTATCTGTTTAGATGGAGTTTTTGTATGGACTTCAGGCTATGTCCCAGGATGCTCCCTGGACATAACTTTGAAATGATCAAAAAACCTGTGATTTTATACCTCAAGACAAACTCAACTCATCCGTCTTCAAAATTGTTTCTTAACAGTATACAATTCCTCATTTTCTAATTAACCGGAGTTGATTTAGAACACAAAACAAGGATGATATTCTTATTTTTCTGCTTAAGATTAGCAAGTGTTTCCTTACTTCCCATTGAAATAGGCAGTTAGTCCTATGAACAAAGAAGCCTGAGAATGTTCATTAAAACTCTAAATACAGACATAGTCCTCACAGAAAATGAAAATGGCAGCAGCAGGCTGACAAACATGTAAACACCACACATACCTGAAATGCCACCATTTTTTACTGCTATTTATTGCAAATTGAAATTCACGCTTAAACACGAACCACCCTAGGCACATTTATTAATTAGAAAAGCATTATCCCTGGCTTTGCAGAAAGGGGAAATATTATATAATTAGCAAATAGTGAAAGCAACAGAACATTTCTCACTGGCTTCAAGCAGTTACTGCATTGAGCACTCTACTGCCGTGCCAGAGCTCTGCCACAGCAACTCACCTGGAAGACACCTGGAGTAAAACTTAAAGAATTCTTGACTCTAGTTCAGAAAATTCAGGCAAACTTCTTTGAGAGGTAAATTGCAGGTCTTTTCCTGTAAGCCCCTATGGAATGTTACTCCAGAGAAGTGAAAGAAGGTGTCACATTCAGGTCTCTATATTATAGGAAGGACTTTTTCAGAGACCAGGAATTCATAAATTCTTTGAACAGTACTAGAGAATTCTATACAGATTACTGAATGGCTTACCATCTATCAGTCCCTTTCATTCCAACGTCACAGGAGAAGCTTACAGGTTTTTATGGTCAAAGTAAGGTATTTCAGCCTGTCTGGGCATTTGGTCATATAGAAGCAGTTGGCTTTCTAAATAATTTCAAATAGAAGCGAATGCAGCAGAGAATAAGGAGCTTATCTATGTAAAACAGGCCTAAGTGTGTGAGACTACATGGAAGAGAGAGAAAAGTACTATAGCACAGTGGGAAAAATCCTTGACATAAAGAGGAGTATTAGCGAGACATGTTTGCTCTTGACCTGAACACTGTAATGCTTCCAAGCAGGGAACATGCTTTCATTAGAAATAAGCATTAATCCTAATTCTTCAGAGATGAACTTCAACTGATTTGGAATTCAGATAAGCCTTAAAGCATTCACATATTTGAGGATTATCTAAGTTTTTCCATAACTGGGGGGTCTCATACTTCCTGGCTTCCATAAAGCTGAGGTTACTGTGCACACCAGGGACTCTTTGTCGTCATTCTCTTCTCCAGCCCCCTAATCACCCTGTTTGCTGCGTGAGCATCCCTTCTCCTGGGTTTTGTATATACCCTAGCCCCCACTATCTCTGTATTAGCTTTGCAACCCTACTGTAACCCTACACTTTCTGGTGAGTTTTCAGTGACTCTGTCTAGTCTTTTCATACAAAAGGACTTTTATGCTACTGCTCTGTGCTAAGGCTCTGTGTTGCACCACTTTCCTTGTGGTATGTATCCTGCTAGTCTCTGGGATCTGCACTGCTTCTTGCTCTTCATGGCAGCTTCACTGCTCCTTTTGAAGACCTAGACATACCAAGGTGTATTGCTTCAGAGAAATATTTACAAAGAATGAGAGCAAAATAGTGAAGTAAAGTGTTGGTACACAGATCTAAGAGAGTATTTAACTTTAGAAGATCTGAATACAACACACAAGTGTTAGACTGCATCATCCTTTGTTACTGCTGGGCACCTTGCACTGACTTTTCCATGCAGGCAAAGTGTGTGTAGAATGCTACCTACATATCAGCCTGCTTTGCTGTAAGGACAAAGAGCACTTTGATCCCACTTCAGGAGATTACTGTGTTAGAAATTTTTTTTCAAAAATCAACTTTGCCTGAAGACAGCAACTGCACAAAGCAGCCTGAAGTCATGACAGCCCCTGGAGAATACCATCCATGATTTCTCTTTTAGACCTTCATCATAATCCTGTTCCAGTTGAGGGGCAAAACTGCTTTTTTACTAGGATACTCTGAAATCAGTAAACAATAAGTGTGCCAGCTCCCGAGAAGTGTAGACTGAGGGTTGTTTAGGCCATCGGGAGAAGGAAATGCCGAACAGGGCTGTTTCTTTCTCTCTCAAATAGCACAAGGTACAGAATGGACAATTTTTATGTGATGCACCTGAAGAAACCTATCTATACCATGTCAGCTCCCCCACCTGACTTCTCCCACCTTAGGCTGGGGCTAAGTTCACCCCTGAAAAATCTCTGAAATGTACATTTCGGTGCATAACAATAATATTCCCAGCATAATAAGGGTTTGTCAACAATAATGTTAAGAGATGTTAACATAAGCTACCAGCATATGCTAGCTGCTTTGGCTTCTTCTCAGGTACAAGGTGCATGAGAGGACTCATTTCGCTTCTCTGATACCTTTAGCATCCCAAGGGGACAGATCCCAGTGACTAAGAGGAGACCTCAATATCTACCTGAAGATGAGGAAAGATGAATCATTAGGAACTTCCACTGAGTGGCAGATTTTGTCAGGTCCTATCCAAACTGGGTCTCAAAAAAGAAATAGTCCTCCTTTCCAACAAGCAGGGGGGACTGGTTGGGAATCTGCCTCCCATCAAGGACCATTAGCACTGCTTGAGCCAGGCAATGAAAAAACTCCATCACACATATACTGAGTCTGCATCCATATGTGGGATCTGATCTTCAAAAAGCACTGAATATATTGAGAAGAAACAAGGGGCAGGTGCAGAGAAGTCCTTGGGGCATTACTGTGCACAACCTGAGGGCAAGATAAGGAAGATGTCCTAGAACTGGATGGATTTCTAGGCAAACAAAGTTGATTTGCACTAGTTTGTGGAGGGCTTTCTACAAGTCTAATCTTCCCAGGCAAGGGTCATGTTTGTGTCCCATTACTTATTTTCTTTGCTCTAGTGATCCTGCAGTCCTTCCATTGACTTCAATGGCAGTGCTATTCATGGACTGACTCTAGGACTGGGCTATTTACTAAGCAAATAATCAGAATCAGCAGTTTTGGAGTCATATGGGCACCCAATAAGCAGCCTGTTTTGTTCTCGGATTGGCTATAAAATCCCAAATCCCCTCAGCTCCTAGCTGCTGGCACCAAGGCTCACTAACAGCAAACAGAATGGCCTTTCAGTCTGTGCTCTTTGTTTTCTTAGCTGGACTGGTATTTTTCTCTGAAGCTGCACCACTGGTGAGTCTCTTTGTATGCAAACTCAATCATTACAAGAATGATAATCTAGATTTTCTAGATGACTAGCATCCTCATCATCATCCATGAAATTCTGTAAACACTAGGCTTTGCTGGAATGTTATTTTACTGCTGGGTTTTTTATGTAGCATATTCAGAATTCTTAAAATTTCTTCTTTTTGCCATTTACCCATTTATTTTAAGATATTATGGAAGGGGGATCTAGGAGATATGACTTTTTTTATGTCTGTTTTTGTCTGTTCATGACTCACACCCCATGTTTTCAATAAAGAGGTTCTTTGCCAAACAAGTGCTCTAAAGCACTAAAAAATATTGTTGAAGTATGACTAAGGACTCATTATAGTATACTGAAGATTAAGAAAGGGATGTTCTTTCAACCTTAGGATGTCATAAGTATTTCTTCATTGGTTTCTTTGGTTAACATACTCTGCACTTATAATAATTTACTATTTTCTTATTTTTGATCTCATTATAAAGCCATACTTTATAACATTTTCCTAAGGCTATATGCCACTCTAAATATTTGTCAAGCAATCTGCATCTGTGTGTGTAATAAAGTTATGAGTATAAAGCTCTAAGATACTCTGCTTAAGAAATAGATGTTTGTGAACTAGATTTGAATGGCATTTGTCAAAGAACTACTTTTAAGTGAACAGTTATTCTGCAATTAGAACTCATCTTTTCTCTGAAAGAAGGTTTTTGCAGCGCTGGTGAACAGTTCCTGTACAATTTCTCCTCCTTTCCCCAAGGTCTCCCATGGCTCTGTGGATTCCAAATGCCCTCTTATGGTGAAAGTGCTGGATGCAGTCAGAGGAAGTCCTGCATCCAATGTAGCTGTTGAAGTTTTTAAACAGGCTGAAGATGGAAGCTGGCAGGACTTTGCTACTGGGTAAGTTGTGTGGTCTTCAGACTTTTCAAGAGTCCTTGGGCAAACAATTGAGAAAAAAAGGGAATGGAGCTCTGATCAAAGAAGTGTTATGTTTTCTAACACATGTGCCAGATCATCACTGTTAACAGCACACAAAGTCTGGTCTAAAATCCATCAGATTCAAGTGGAACTTATCCACGACTGAAATGTTAATTGCAAAAATATGTTGAGATGCTTATCTTAGCTTTGTAAGTGAATATGTTTAATACCTAATTTTTCTCCTAGCTTCAGTATTAACTTTCCTTTCTACAGAAAGAAAAAAAGAGAAAAGCCTAATTACCAGCATTTTGTAGGGAATCCAGACTAAACTACCTCCATATACAATGCATATAGAGCTTCATTTGCAGCTGTCACATACAAAATCTTCTCTGTAAACTTTGTCTGTACATATGTAGGCAATAAGCACATTAGTTGTCTTTTCCTGTGTGACAAACGTGATGGTTGGAAGAAATTCCTTGACCAGAAAGTTTCAAAGAGTCTTTTTGTAACACAACACAGAAGCACAATCTCAGGATTTGTTTGTGGTCATTTCCATAGATCTGCATGGCTTTTGTTATAATGACAGCTTAATACCTACAAACCACCCTTAGAACGTCACTGAGGATCAGGCAATGATGCTGATATCTTCAGTCTGTGAGAAATGTAGGGGTAACAGAAGAACACAGTTTACGAAATTGCAAATAGAGGAGGTATTCAGACATTTAACTTTCATTGCAACAACTTGTTGAATCAGACTTTTGAATAAGTCAAGAGAAATCTCTAGTAACAGTAGAATATTCAAGCATTGAATGACAAGCAAAAGCATGGACAGGAGTCACCAGAACATTCAACTGTCTTTTACTAGGATTTTTTTATATCATTATTTACATAAAAGCTATAGAAAATAAAAGAAAAAACCTAGAGAAGACTATAAGGAGAGAGATACACATTTCTCTCCAGATGAATGGTTTCTTTTTAAAAAATTTAAAACAAAAAATATGTTTCCCCACTGAAAAGTAGGAAGAAACATTACAATACTGAAGGAGAAACAAATATCTTCACTCCCAAATGCTGAGTGTTAATCTAGGAATAAATTACTCTAAAAATGGATTTATATACTTTAACAAATAGAGAAACTCCATGAAAAAATAACACATTGTTTTCAAGGAAAGCAGAGACAAGGATAATGTCCTATCTCTAGTGAGTATTTCTGTCATTTTTGGAAAATGAAATTATTTCAAATGTTTCATCAAGTGCTCTTTAACATCTAATAAAAAATACAATTTACAGAGGAATAAGATAAATATAACATTACTGTTAAATGCCCACTCTTTTAGGGCATAACAGTGTTCTCTTGTTCAGTTCGCAATGCTGCTCACAGCAAGCCCAAGGAGACAAATGTTCACAGGCAACTTCTGTTGACACTTTATGTTAAGTACACCCAGAAAATCAAATCACTTCTTCTTAAAATTACATTGAGAAGATCAACCCTAGGCTTAGGTGAGAACCATTTTGCTGGGGGATGACAGTAATGGAACATTAAATCATAATTTTTATTTCAAGTAAAGATTTTGACCTTTCCCTTGACTTGCATCTTAACCAAGGCTGCTTTCGGTGATACCATCAACATTAGCTGATGACACTTCTTTGAAACAGGTTTTCATATGAGATTGCAATTTTATTCTTTTGGGGAAGCCAGAATTTCCCTATGTTAGACCAAGTGAAAATACGAATGCAGTCCAAAAACACCATCTGTAAATACTCCTGTCAGGTGAACAATGTGCTGAAGTTACAGTACCTAGCAGATACATATGGAAAACTTATATTTTGTACAAATGTTTATAAAAGGTTTCCTTAGCTTTTTGTTTGCTTATTTTGACTTTGCTAACACACTTTATGGAATTAGGCAAATGCAACTAGCAACTGTTGAATTTGGAGTAATGGTATTTAAGGGGCAGGCATAGCAACAGCTACTTTTATTAAGAGGCTTATTTCAAAATGACTCTAGCTAAAAATATTCAAGAAGAGATACTAGCTAAAAATATGCAGGAAGAGATAACTTGAGCTGAGACACATACTGAGGAAGACTTTAGGGCACAGAGACCAGGGAAGCATGTTATTTGTATTCTATATGAGCTGCACCCATGACTAGCTTTGACCTTTTCAGTCCTCACAAGTTTTTGGAAATCTAGGTCTTATCACGTTGTTCAAGAGTTGTGGTCACCAAACAGCTTTCATGCAACAGAGGTTGCAAATCATGAAAAAAAACCAGATTGCCCCATATTCGAAGTGGTTCCCCAACCCTTTTTTTTTTTAACTCCACAATAATAGTTCATGTTCCTTAGATATTTCTTCAAAAGTCTGCATCTCAGAGCACAGTTTATCTCAGTGCAGTATGTGTCCTAGGACTTTGTAAACAGCATTGTACAGACAGTGTAGACTTAACCTGTACACAATATACAGCTAAGGTCTAGACAGTGAAAAAGAGGATCAGGGTTGCAGTCTAGGCTGGTGCTGTAGTAACTTAACTGGAAAAGCACTGCTTTTTTAACTTCACTGTCCATCTTACAGTAGATGCTGGAAGTCCACATCTGATTAAGAATAAGCAACCATACTATATTTATTCCCCCACTCAGACAGAGTGTTCAGAGACAAGCACTGTTCAGAAGGAATCACTTGCAGCATTTTGCTGCCAGCACTGAATACAGAGTATCCTCTGCCTTGTGCTAATCCCCTCCTGACTTTGAATCACACACTATCCTGTTGGCAGTCAATGCAGCAGTAATGCTGAAGGGTTTCCTTGTAAGACCACTTGCATTGAATGGCTACCACTTAATAAAAAAATAAAGAAAGTGCCATTAACTTCTGGCAGTGGGTAGTTCACTTTTCAAGTGAACTCTTGTTTCCAGTTTCCCAGCTGTTCTGGATGGGGAGCATCTGCAGCTCTGGGTCAGTACTCATAGGGAAAGCACTATTCAAGCTGCATCCACACTTTTTTCAAACTAAAATTTTTTTGTCTGGACAAAGATTTTGAGACTGATGCTGTTTTCCCTTTTAACTGGAACTGGACTATCCAGTTTTTGTCTGGACTATCCAACTTGCAAGCAGAAGTACATGGATTGCCAACTTGTTCTCTGAACACTTCTGCAGTATCTCAGCAATTCTGTTTCACAGTTTCAAGGACACTTGCCAATGAATTCTTCCTCTTTCTATTAAAGCAATATAGATTAAACCAGGAATTACTAATTAAACTAAAGGAAAACAGACGTATACACTTCACAAATTGCCTGTGAGACATGTTTCAAATAGGGCTTGGATTCTCTGCTAGTTTTGTCTGCCCTGGATACAGTTGATTATACTTGGACCAGTGAGACTTTTGTCAGTCTTGACATATAAGAAACCATGAAAATTAACATGGGATTCTCAATCCTGGTCCCTCTTAATTTAAGCAGAAGGTCTGTCATTTAGTCTTTTTCATCCACCACCATTAACCAAAGAAAACAGATAAGATGAAATAGGAGACAGTGATTGGGAAAGAAAAGCTCTGACAGTGCACCTGTTTCCATCTTGGTTAAGCAGTGCTTTCTTCACTTCCTCTCTTCCTCCTCAAGCCTTTTTGTTTGCTGCCTAGACAGCTACTCCTTGCCATAAGACAGGAAAGTTCTACTAGTTCTTCCAGTCAAGACTTTCTTCATTCTTCCTTCAACTACATCATGTGGTTATGAAATGCTATAAATATCAAATAAATATTTTCAACAGAAAAAAGACCCAAACAAAAACTAACAAACAAAGGTTAAAAAAATCTGAAAAAAAAGGGAAAAGCGATAAACACTGTTTAGGATCTAAGTATGTAAATATTTAAATAGCTGTCATATGAAGCTTGAAAATCTTCCTTTTAAAACAAATAGTGTGCAATGCCAACTATAGTTCCCTCTTACTTCTGGACTTCCTTCCCCCACAGTTTTTTGTCATGACATGAGTACATAACCTCTGAGCTGGGAATTCCTATTGTGCATTTATATGGTACGCAGTGGAAAAGGCCTTTGTTCTTTGACCAAGGCATTATAATTCAAATTAATAAAATCTTGTGATGTTAAATTGCTTTTTCAATACACTACCTCTCAGGGGCACATAAAATCACATCAGTGATTTTATGCTACCTTTATAAGCATGCAATCTGTAGCCTTAGCGCTAATAACTGGAGAACAAAATAATTTTCCACTAAAATTTCTCTTCTCTCCTTAATTATATTTTGAGATTTGGCATCTTGCCTTTCATCATGACAATCCTCTTCCTAAGACTCTAACATTTGGTGCCAGAAGCCACTTGCTACATGATATTAAAAGAGGGACCTGAAACCAGCCAGTTTTGATTTGTGATGTATTTGGATGAATTGGTAGCTGCAAGATGGAGACATACACTATGTAGAAGGAGGGAATTATTTCAGGTGATTAGAAACTGATCCATGTAAAATTTGGCACCTCTGCTATTTAATATTCCACATTGACTGTTTCTGAATAACATCTAAATAAAAGTATAAAATATTTATGCAGATATTTTATCATTACAGGAAAACCACTGAGTATGGGGAGGTCCATGAGCTCACAACAGAAGAACAGTTTGTAGAAGGACTGTACATGGTTAAGTTTGACACCAGTTCTTACTGGAAGAGGCTTGGGCTTTCTCCATTCCATGAATACGCTGATGTAAGTAGTTGCAAATATACTTAATAACCTGTATACACTGACTGTGTAGTGGCATCAGCTGGAAAGAACAAATACAGTCCTTTAATATCAAAGGAGCAGCATCATTCAGTGAAATGGTTTGCTGCCACACAACATTGGGTGAAAAAAGGCAGTAAAAACGAAGTAAAAACTAAGCCAAAAGAAGTAGCCAGCTTCCCTGCAAATACTGACACAGCTCTTCCAAAGTGGAGCTGTACCCATTTACCCATTCATACCAGTAGGGATCTTTGTTCAAAAAGAGTTACACTATTCAAAAGTAGACAGGATTTCTCAAAGCAAACAAGAAAATAAAAAAGGTACAGACCTGTAATCATGGGAAAAAACCAATTGTTTCTGGTGTGTCATTTTTTTAATGATGTTCAGTACTAAAATATGCATTTAAAAAAAAGGAAGGCATAAAAATATAAAGAAATAAGCATGTTGGACAAGTTAGTGATTTCATCGATACTCATATTTCATAAGCAGGCCAGCAATATAATCATGTCCTGGCCCTCCTTTTCCTTTCAGACCTACACTGATTTATTTCGTGGTCTATTTCACTGTATTTACTTAGCACTTCCAAAAATCTGTTTAAATTCTTCAGGCTTAATATGTCATTAAACTTGAGTTTCCACAATTTTAGGAGTCTGGAATAGCTATTGGTAGTGTTGTAGAACATTTTAAACCACAAGTTTATGAAGTTCTGTGGAAGACTAAAACAAAGGACTGAAGCCCAGGTCCATAAAAGTCGGAGGTGCAGTTTGGGTGATTTAGGTCAAACAAACCTCAAAAATATTCCCTAATAATTTGGGTGTCTGAAAGTTGTAAGTGCTTCGCCTCATAAGGTGCTCGAAAGCACCTGGTTGAGACTGTTCCAGCCAGGCTGTTGAATAAGCTTTTCCCTGACATAATAGCCTACAGGTCAGCAAACTAGCCTGGGAAGTGGTTAGAGTTCAGTAAGTTGGTGTCTGTGTAGAAGGTAAATGAGGCCTACAGTCCTCACATCCCAGGAGCTTAGACTTTGTCAGGACTGGGACATAGGAGAGAATTTGCTAGTCCTCTTGTAGAAAGTACATCATGGTTTAGAATAGATCAAATAATAAGCTAACGAGAGCAAAAAAAAGCTTGAGCTTAACCCAGGTGGTGACAATTTCCTGGCAACTGGATGTCCCAGGCTCCAAGGGACTGATTTGGAGAGAAGCAAATTAGAATTGTCTTAAGTCAAGGGTTTTCTCTTTGTTCGGGCAAGTCCAGCCACTGAGTTCTTAATGCAAGAACTGACCATCACCAGTGGTGCCAAAAACAGGAGGGGGCACAGAAGTACAGAAAGAAGCTTTGGACTCCAACTTGTACCTTGCTTGGACACCTCACACAGAGGTTCTATTTAAATTCACCAGGTGGAATTTCACTCCAGTCTTTCTTACTGGTCACTTGAGATATCTCCCCCTCATCCTCCTGCTCAGTAGTTGCCTGGCTCAGCTCTCCACCTAGCTTCACTGCAGCCAAGGCTCTTTGTGGACCTCAGTCCAAATCTCACAAATTTCTCAGGATTTAGGTCGCATCACAAAGTAACAGGGAGCATTACCCTTCAGAAAGGTAAAATCACTGCACAGAACTGGCAAAGTACTCTGCTGATGAAATGGCATGTGCTTCTTTGTTCTTAATATGGTAGTTTTGAATGTCTGTTGTTCATCATGATCACAAGTTTTCTCTTTTCCAGGTGGTCTTCACTGCTAATGATTCCGGTCACCGTCACTATACCATTGCTGCTCTCCTCAGTCCTTTCTCCTATTCAACCACTGCTGTTGTCACTGATGCCCAGGAATAAACATGTGCTGTCCTTATACAAAAACTCTCCTCCCTTAGAACTATCATAGGCTTTTAGGAGGAAGGGTTTTCCTACTGCTAATGCATAACTTTTTGCTACACTAGACTGTATTTTTTTTTTTTCATTTTGTAACCTGGCAAACTTCAGACAAGTCAATAAAATATTACTTCTTTAAAACAGTTTTGACTCTATTGCTGAAGTTTTATTGTGTCCTAAGGTATCATAATTTTTTTATAATTTGCATTGAAGTGCAAAGGCCATCTGAAAAATACATTCCAGGTGGCACTTGATTTAGTTTTGTTACCTTCCTCCACCACCTCAAAAAAGTCTCACCAAATGCACTGGCTCAAAATAAGAAAGTTATGGAGTTGTGCTACCTTAAAAAATTTACCAAATACACAAAATAAGAAAGTCATCAATGCTACTCCTAATTTATACACACAAGAGATGGTCCCATTCTCAACTAGGTCACAGGATAAAAAGGGGAAATTCTGAATTCCAAGCAGCAGAACAACAATGCAGAAACTGTTCAAATGTCTATGTCCAGAGAACTGAAAGAGTTAAAATCTGTGTACCTTTATTTAAAGCTTCAGGTACACCTCAACACTCTGGTGTTTCAAGAGGAAAGTTTGCTGCTCAATCAATCTAGGAAGTTCTGAAATAATTTCAAGTAGCACTATTTCTAACAACTTTGATATTAAAGTGATTATTTGATATAACCAAGGGGGCTACCCTACTCCGGTGCATTCCATTTAAATCTCTAATAAGTCAAATCTCCAGCCATCTTTAAAAAGAAGTCCTAAAACAGAAGCATCATTTTAATATTCTCTTCATATTTTCAGAAATAGGAAAAAGTAAGCTGTAGAGTGACTGTGATTCAAATAATGTTGCTGACAAACTCATCAAAGACTTTGAGGGCTTTAGCAGTGATTTCCGTAGACTTGTGGCCTATTGTATATAAAATATCCTGAAGCAGAGGAATTGGGTTTTAACTGCATTACACAAATTACAGAGAAAGATACTGAAATCACGATCACCACTCATTTGCCACTGACCTTGGAGTTTATCTCTAAACACAGAGCTTGCTGGGATGTTGGCATACCAAGTGAATTCACAAGTTACAAAAGCTTGCCTTTAATATTTCATTATTTGTTTGTTTTTCCCCTGAATTTCTGGACACTACCATAATTACACAACACTTGTAAACAGTGCAAATAGTTACAAAACAGCACCCATCTTGAAGCATGGAGATTTCACGGGATCCTGATGTTCCTGGAGCTTGAAAACCAGCAGGCTGGATTTGCAGTGGGCTATGCCAAGCCCTCAAAATAGGACCTAAATATGTTCATCTAGGTGTAGTCATCAAAAACCAAACCAAAACAAATACTGTGTGTAGTCATCCATCTGATGACAGGATAAATCTCATAAGAATCTATGTATATGTGTCTAACCAAAGATCAAAGAAAGACAAAGTTTAATTTCAAGAAGTAACATTTTCCTAAAATGAAGCAGATACTTCTGGTAAGAGCTGACTTGCAGTTGTACAGGGAAAGTCCTGAACTTGTAATAACTTAAGGGACAAATAAAGTGATAGGACTTAAAACAGTTTAACTGTGCTTCAGAAATGGTTGTGTAGGTATCTTGGAAACCAACATATTTTTCCTCCATGGGGGATGCATGCGATAACAGATAGCCCAGACATTACCCATTTACCTTTTATTAGAGGTGGGAAGAAGGCCACCACAGGAAAAAATCTCTTAATAGGTAAACATGTTAAGCCAAACCATAAACACAGATAATTTCTCACTGAAACAGAGGGTCATAGTGAATGGGGTAACATCAGGCTGGCAACCCCATCACTAGTGGGGTTCCGCAGGGCTCCATCTCAGGCCCTGTCCTCTTCAGCCTCTTCATGAATTACTTGGACACAGGACTGGAAGGCATACTAAGCAAGTTTGCAGATGACACAAAACTGGGAGGAGCTGTTGCCTCCCTCAAAGGCAGGGAGGCCCTGCAGAGAGACCTTGACAAATTAGACAACTGGGCAATCACCAAACATATGAAGTTCAACATGGGAAACTGATGGATTCTGCACCTGGGATGGGGCAACCCCACATGTACATACAGACTGGGAAATGAGATGCTGGAAAGCAGTGCCACGGAAAGAGACCTGGGGGTCCTGGCTGACAGCAAGTTGAATATGAGTCAGCAGTGCCCTGACAGGCAGGAGGGCCAACTGTGTCCTGGGGGGCATCAGGCAAAGCATCACCAGCTGGTCGAGGGAGGGGACTGTCCTGCTCTGCTCTGCACCGGTGCGGCCTCATCTTGAATATTGTGTGCAGTTTTGAGCACCGCAAGATAAGAAAGACATTAAGCTATTACAGTGTCTAAAGGAGGGCAACGAAGATGGTGGATGGCCTCGAGGGGAAGCCGTATGAGAAGCGGCTGAGGTCACTTGGTCTGTTCAGCCTGGAGGAGACTGAGGGGAGACCTCATCACACTTTACAACTTCCTTGTGAGGGGAAGAGAAGGGAAAGGCACTGATATCTTCTCTGTGGTGACCAGCCACAGGGCCCAAGGGAATGGCCTGAAGTTGTTTCAGGGGAGGTTTAGGTTGGATATTAGAAGAAGGTTCTTCACTGAGAGGGTGGTTGGATATTGGAACAGGCTCCCTAGGAGAGTGGTCACAGCATCAAGCCTTCCATAGTACAAGTGTCTGGATGACACTCTCAGGCACATGATGTGACTCTTGGGGATGGTCTTGTGCAGGGCTAAGGGTTGGACTTGATTCTTGTTGGTTCCATCCAACTCACCATATTCTGTGATTCTGTGAAATTGCTAAGTTGACACAAAATTTGTATTTCCCTCAACTATATGAGATCAATACAGCACTATTCCTCAACAAAAAAGAGAAAAATATAACAGAATAGACGTTGTTTCCAAAAACATTGATCACTATAGTTGAACTAGGCAATATTCACAGTATTTCCACAAGCAAGGATAGAACACTTATGTTTGCAGACAAGGTTCATGTTTGTATGGGTTACTTATTTTCTCATTGTTTACTAAGTAAACAATATGAATCTGCATGTTACAAGTCATGGGTTTTCTGATAACTTCATTTTAGAGGCCTTGATATAAAAATCACAGATCTCACCAGTTTCTGCCTCCTGGCCCTGAGACTTCCTAGTGGTAGGCAAAATGGCTTTTTCTTCTGTATTTCTTCTTTTCTTAGCTGGCCTGACATTTTGCTCCAAAGTTTCATCATCGGTAAGTGTCTCAGGATTTCAGTCCTTCTGTTGATGTAGACCCAGCTCTTTAATTTTATTTTAATTAGTATATGAAAAAAAATAGTATATTCTATTTTATTGCAATTATTTTGTTGTCATAGTATATATTGACTGTAGTTCTCTGTTGCTGCTCTTTTCTGGTTCTCCTTTCTCCTTCTCTAGTGATAGTGAAGGACTTTATGGTTACAGAAGTAGCACTTGTCATTAGACAGAGGAATTACACAAAACCCAATGAAAAACAAAACGGGGGAAAACTATCATATTCACTACACTACAAACCTTGAGCTTGTTGAAAAGAAACTAATAGCCTTCATAATATAATGAGCAAGCTGTGTCATGAGGGATTTCATTTCCAGTTGCAAGACTGTTGCTGGAGAAAGACCTTCTCTTGACTTCTGCCTTACTGCTCTACCCAATAGAGCTCAACCTCATGTAAGCAAGAAGGGATCTCAATACTCACTGACACAAGGAAAGAACAGAGCCAAAGTCAGGATCTTCTTCCAGAGGGCTCATTTATTCCGGAAAAGTAAGATAGCAACACAGATGCCTCAGCCTCAAATTCTCCTACAACAGCCTTGTCTCTCTCTTGTCAACTACTTATGTTTCCTCTCAACCTCTGATCTTTGGGAAAATTAACACCTGACCAATGTTGTTGAGGAATTAAGACTTTCATTGAGCTCCCAGGGTGTAAAAGCCAGGAAAATCAGTGGTAGCAGTGCAGCCTTCCTTGCCAAGGTCTCACAAGAAACAATAGTGAGTCCCCGCATTCCAGAAAGGGAGTGTGAGGAGTCTAGGCATACAGGCACTATATATATACATATACATATATGCTAATACATTGGTGGGATACAGGGCAGGGTTCCTGGACAATGGGATGTTCAGTACATCCCAGACTGTAAGAGAGGGTGAAAGAGAGGGCTCTTAGTTTTTAACAATTTACATCATGATTCATCTTGCAACAATTACATGGATATCAGTGACTGCTATTTTGAGACCATTCCTGATAAGCACCTTCCACAAAATTCTATTTTCTCACTTTTCATCTGCAGAATCAGGTAATGGAAGGTCAAAGCCCTGATTCAACTCTATCTTGAATAGGTAAAACATCAGGGCATAATCACTACTTGTGATGAACATGTTGGGAGTGAAACATACCATCTTTGAAGAAAGGTTTTGCTCTCCCATCCCTGTGTAGCTGCCAGGGCTGACAAATCTGATTCAACATGCTGTCAGGGGAGAGTCTGTATGTGGTGCTTATCAAGTTTACAGGAGAATTAAGATAATGGCAACAAGATATCAGAGGTATCTCAACTCTAGAAAGCTGTGCTCAAATTGCCACTTCAAAATACAGAGAAGGAGTTGGCAGATTTTTAAACATTCCTACCTTTGATGGTTTAATGGTTTAATTATTTCCTGTCGAGGCCACAGTTTAGTTACAACTTCACGGTAGAGATGACGTGTAGCTAAGCCACGCCAAAGAGAAAACAGGAATGTATCTTACAGCCACAGTGCCTCCCTGGTGTACACGGATACACGCCCAACAGCTCCTGACATCTTCCTCCCTGGCTCCACCGTATCCAGTCCCCAGAAAGATTCAGGTTATGTTTCTGCAGTACACAGTGATCTTGTTGTGAAAAATACGGTCTCTACTGTAGATCTGAAGAATAATACTCTTTACTGCTTTACGATGTACCATTGCATACCCTTCTTGCAACGTAAAAACTCTCTCTTCCTATTGAAGGACTCTCCTGACTCCAAGCATCCTCTTTACATAAGAGTTCTGGATTCACTCCGAGGAACTCCAGCTCCAAATGTTCCAGTTAAGTTATATAAAGAAGTTGCAGATGGATCTTGGGAAGTGTTAAATTCAAAGTAAGTCATACTAAAATAATGAGTGAAAGACGGGAAAGGCAATGGGAAGAGGCAAAATAGTTGAAAGGCCAGTTCCACATTCTCTAACGTGAGATGTCTTTTTTGCTCAGAGGAAAGATTACATACTACTGAATTAATTTGCTGCAGACTGCCTTTTAAATGTACTACAGCTTCAACTACCAAAATGGTTTTATAATGCTTTATAATTCCTGTGAGAACAAGGAAGTGTTTTAAACTACCCTTTAATTCAATCATCACTTCTTCTTCAATTTCATTACAAAGGTTTATATTACTTATAGTTTGAAACCAAGACTCTGGTTGGGAATCTTGCCTTTACTGGCTATTTCCCTTCTTTCTAAATGGATTTTCACTTCATACAACACCACAGCTTTAAAAAGAAACTGTTTTGAACATTTCCCACATCACATTTGATAGCCTTCTTTAATTCAAGACAAAGGACTCAGCCAAAAGGAGAACATTTGGGGGTAAAGCTTTCTCACCTCCCCCACAGAGAAGCAATCACACCTCAAATTACAAAAAGAATCTCCAAATATTTAAAGATTGCCATGTCTTTAAAAAAAAATTAATTGTAGAATTTCAAATGTATATATTAACACTTTAAAAACTCAAAAGCAATTTTTATTTCAAGTATAATCTGAAATGAAATTGGAAAAATTCTTAGAGGATACACAGAAGAACATTCTTTATTAAACAAGCAATATTCCACTTCCACACTTACCTCCTCAAGATAGTTGCAAAGTCTCAACAGAGACCTTTCCAGGTATGTTAACAGTCTATTTTACAGGGGGGAAAAAGTGAGAAAGGGCTCCTAAGGGCCTTTCAGGAATTTCAACAGTGAAATCCCAGATTCAGATGCATTTCTAGAAATTCCACAAGGAACTGTATGTAAGTGGTTCTTTGTTGTCATGGAGCAGTGGGCTGGCAGACACAACACTGCTCCTATATGTGTCCATGAAAAATATAGCTACAGTGAAGGTCACACATAACTGTACAAAGTGGGGAAAGCAATCTATTTACATTGTCCTACTTAAATTGCCTCACACCCCTCAAATGAGAAGACAACTTCACACATATTCTGCCACTGGAAATGCTTGATATTTTCCAGTAGGAGACTGTTCAGTTTACCTATCATCAAATATGAGCTTAGAGACTTTACAGGAAGACATCTAAACAGCTGAATGCTGACTAAAGCCTTAAAAACATACTTAATATTTGAAAAAAGAGCAAAGTAATGTCAAGATAAGGTAAGCAACAGTCATGCTAACACTAAATCAACCCCTCCAGCATTAATAATTGGTAAATAATTGAATGCTAGCAAGAGATTCTGAAATAAATGCTCTCAATTAAAGATATATTTGTATTATCTGAGAAAGCTTATTAGGGAAGCGACCAGTTATCCAGCAATGATCCCCCCATGACAAGGAAAAATAGTGACAACTGAATGGATAAAAAAGTTCTGATAACCGACTAAAGAGCATCTTGTAAAATACAAATGGTGTTCTATCACTTCATAATTATAAGATATATTAAAGAACAAATCATAAGTAATGCTCTGGACAATGACTTTTTTTTTCCCCCTCTGCACACAATTTGAATTAAATATGTTCAGAAAAGACCTGGCAGCTATAACACAAAACAGTGGTAGTAGCTACTAAAATCAGATGCTGACAGCTCTGATATTTGCAGATAACCTACCTAATAAAAAAGTAGTATTATAAAATTTATTTCATAGAAGTAGGTTTCAAACAACAAGACATGATTGGCAGACAGCATTCAATGTTGCTTCTGGAACCCTAAGTGGGTTGGGGTTCAAAAATGTACAGCTTCAAGCCAGTATTAGGGCTTTGGATAGCACTGATAGCATCTGCAAACCAAGCAAACCTATCTGTTTGTTGAGGATGGAAAATCAACTGGCCGATACAAACCATAGGGAATTCCATAAGGCTAGACTGTTAGCTGACCTAAGGTCATTAATTTCAAATAGCAGGTCTCAAATTTCTAATAGCCAACTGCAAAAAATATTTATACTGATAAAACAACTCATTTAAATAAGAAATAAAACAATGGAAAAATCATGAGAGTTGACCCTACTTGGTTGCACAGGAAGTGCATCATAGAGCTCTCATATTGCTTACAGAAGTGGTGAAGTTTTCCCTCTGAGCAGGTTCATTTAACTGACCCCAAGACTTTGCCAAGAGTGTGTGAACAATAATGCCAGTTTTTGGCTCACTCCCAAACCATGCAGAGTAGTGACATGGCAGGCAGCCATCTGCTGTGGTCATTGTGGAAGTAGCAAATGCCAAGATAAGCTCTGAAGCGTCCATAATACAGATGGATGTAAGCCATTCCAGATCGATAGAAGCATTCATCACATTACTTAATGCTCAAGTATTGCTCAAGTTCAACTGCTAAAAACTGCATCTTTCTCAGTGCATATAAAAGTGTATTCTTCTACCACAACACAGACAAACTAATGACAAAGGAGGTCTCCCCGAGCTTACAACTAAAGAACAATTTGGAGCAGGGACATACAAGGTTGAGTTAGACACGACCTCTTACTGGAAGAATATGGGTTTGAATGCCTTCCACCATCATGTTGATGTGAGTATTCATTTTCTCCTGTACTTCAGTTGCAAAGAATAAAGCTACTTGATATGTCTATGCTTTAGTTACTAAGTGCACACGTTGATTTTAAAGTATTTTCATGTTGACACTCTAAATCCACAGTCTCAAAGCTTTGTAACAACATACTCATGACAGAGCCTAGTTACTCTCAATAAGCTCTTACATGTGTTGCTTATGAAGAGAGTTTTCATCATTCTACCTCTGCTTAAGCCTGTGATTCTTTCTGTGAGTATTCTAAACACTTGAGAGAGAACAACAGGTAGAGTACTCTGTTAAGGCTCCTGGGAAAAGAATTTGTCTGCCTTTTGGACCCAGTATTTGTATGACTACAGGGAAAGTTTATAATTTAGATTTTTAAAGATAATGAAAGCATGTAATCCGATGCTTGGACCCTCAATTTACAAGAGAAAAAAAAGTATAACGTGCCTTTTTAATTTCCGTGAGACAAATAACCTGGTTAGAGGAAGGTGGTCCAAAGTAGGTACCAAGGGAGGCCTGCTGCAGAATTTGGGACTCCTTGGAGACTGTCCCTTTCCCCTCTACACCACTAGGGCTTTCCGATGACCTTTCAGGAGCAGCAGTAGCAGATCTAAATTAGTTGTTTGACGGACTGTGACAGATCCACTCAGCCATTCCTCATCTCCTTGGAGAAAAGCTGAAAAACATCTGGGTTAAGTTTTGTTTCTGCCTCCCTGAAACAGATGAAAGATGACGTTCTTATACTCGACAATAATGAAGGCTAATGCTGGATAGTCTTGCCTACAGTGATAACTGAACTAAAAGAGGAAAGATAAAAGATTAACAGCATGCAAGTAAACTGATTATATATCAAGATGATGTTTAAGCCTATATTTGAGACTAGAAATTAATTTAATCTAGATTACAAGAGCCTTCTTTCTTAAAAATAAGCCTCAGTAGGGATCAAGTTTTGCTCAGTTCACTGGTTTTTTTGTATGCATTTTTTCTATTAATGTTGAAGGGAGCACAAGCTGTGCATCACTGACTGTATCAAACTGTGTCTATTTTAAAAGTTGACACCTCTCATCTCACAACACAAAATAATGTATTATGTAGAGTGAGAAATCAAAGAACAGGACACGTGCTGATCGGGGAGATGTTAATAGGGTTGTGGTAAATCATTCATACATAAGGTTATTCTCATACTGTGGCCAAAGAACTAATGCAGTCCTTCTCTAACTAGTACATTTGGAAGTAGAACTAAAGAAACTCATTGTTTCATACTTTGGCCTAATGATAATTACTGTTGCACTGTTTATTTCTGTTCCTCGAAGTTCAGACTTCATAAGAGCAACACAAAAATAATCTTAACACTTGAAATGGGCATTCCATTTTGTGGGGTTTTTTTAAATAAATACAATTTGGATAATAAATATATTTTAAAATATGTAAATATATTTTTAAAAAATGTGATATTTACACTTTTAATAAAAAATATTTAACCACTGGAAAAACTGTGTGTTACAAGAGTCACAGTTCAGAGTGAGAATATTTCTGAAGTTTCATGCGAAGTTACATAAAATGATCACAGTGGTTCCATTTAGGCTTGTATCTAGAGATCAATTCTCATTTGTCTTGTATTTGTTTTTTCTTTTTCCAGGTGGTGTTCACAGCTAACGATGCCGGTTATCGACATTACTCTGTTGTTTTTGTCCTCAGTCCCTTTTCTTCCTCAACTACAGCAGTTGTTAGTGAGCCAGTGGAATAGAAGCTGACATTAAGCATGAAAATTCAGATATGTGAATTAAAACATTCCATAAATGATAAGAACTTAGTATCTGATTGTATCAACAGCTTTAGATTTCATAGTAAATCACTAACAGTAAGAGTCAAGTTGTTTATTCTCTTAGCTTTATGAAGAATGTATACTGACTTTATTTTCAAATACTCTTCTGAATGAAAGTGTTCTGTATTTCTGCATTCTGTTCAGTATTGCCCTTCTGACTAAAAGTTTAGGGTTTGAAAAAAACCCAACAAAATAAGCTCAAGAAAAAAATGTATTGCAATTCCATTACTGAAACTCTAAGAATAAACCAAAGTCTTGCATGAAGTTAATAAACTACATTTCTTTTTGCAAAGGAAGCGAACAAAACACATCTGAAAGGTATCTCATGAAAAGTAAGCAAATACAATCCACAACGACCTATACTTTGTCACTGAAACTCACAAGAGATGAAGTCACATGGGATTACTTACTCAGGGCCCCACGTAATTATCAGATAAACTCAGCTCTCAATTCTGATTTTTGAGATATAGAAGCAAAAGCAAGGAGGCTGGTGAAGGGACTTGAGCACAAGTCCTATGAGGAGAGGCTGAGGGAGTCAGGGTTGTTTAGTCTGGAGAAGAGGAGGCTCAGGGGTGACCTCATCACTCTCTACAACTACCTGAGAGGAGGTTGTAGCCAGATGGGAGTCGGTCTCTTCTCCCAGGCAATCAGCAGTAGGACAAGAGGGCACGGGCTTAAGCGCTGCCAGGGGAGGTTTAGGTTGGATATTAGAAAGAAGTTCTTTACAGAGAGAATGATCAGGCATTGGAAGGGCCTGCCCAGAGAGGTGGTGGATTCACCATCCCTGGAGGTTTTTAAGATGAGGCTGGATGTGGCACTGAGTGCCATGATCTAGGAATCACAGTGGTAGTAGACCAAAAGTTGGACCTGATGATCTCAGAGGTCTCTTCCAATGCAGTTAATTCTATGATTCTATGAAAAGCAGCTTAAAAGTAACAGCAAGGTAGAATAGCACTTAAGGATTCTAACTTTGCTACACATACTTAAAATGCCTTCTTTCCTGGTTTCCAATATATCATAACTGGTGACACTTTCAAGGAGAGTCCATAGCCAGTGTTTCAGAAAAGTATATTGAACAAACATGGCTGAAGAAGTTTATTCGTGTACTTTCAGAAAATTCTGAAAAATAATTTGTCTCCAGCTGAAGTACTTCCCAAAATCACTTGCATACCTCTAACCATCTGACACTTCAATAGCTGAAAGATACAAATAAAAATAAGGATAACTGATGATTCCTGAGAAAACCAGCTTCCTATTTAATGTCAGGAGAAATACGGATGAATCTTTCTATTCCCATTCTAGTAATCCATATATAAGGAAGAAGTATTAGGAGATTCAACAGAATAGCAACTCTGTCTTGGAAAAGTATGCAAACACATTGAGTCACTTAGCCTAATAAAATCAAAAGCTGAAAGCATATAAATACCGAAAAAAGGGAAAACACTTTGCTAGTCTAATGCTTGATCCTGTCACAGCCCAATCTGATATATTTGGACAGGTGTATCCCCCCTTCCTTTTGCTGTTACTTTTGGAGTTATGAGCACTAAAAAAACGAGCCCTTTGTCTAGAAACAAAACACAAAGATGATGTTTTCCACAGAACCTCAGAATAAACAAAACAACACAATCTTTAGAACATTATATTTCATAAAAGACAATGATAAAAAAGTACAAACATTTTCATGAAAAACAAAACAAAACAAAAAAAAAAAACACCAAAGCTATGATAATACACAGAAGTTCCCAGCATTTGTTTCAGTGCAGTTTTCATTAAGCCTATCTCATATACCTCTACAAATAAAATAATCTTAGGTACACTTCATCTTGCTGATATGCAATGGATCCTTTTACTTTTTTTTAAATAACCGGCTCATTAGTAACCCACTACAACATAGTCATTACTAAACATAACATTAGAAAAATAGACTGTCAAGATCCAAAAAAAGGGCATTTTGCACTTGCTTTCCAAGATACTGTCTATTGCAAAATGGACTTTATGTCTTATATTCTCTGACTTAAATTTAAAATATAGAAAATGGGCTTAAGAGCATCTTAGCATATCAACCAGATTCCACTGTTAATACTTCTGTAATGTTTTTACTTGTTAATTTGCAAGACCTTCAGAATCTTGTAAAAGACACCCTTTTTCTTCTCCCTCCATGTTCCTTCCTTGAAGAGATGTCCTTACTTTGCACTGTCAGCAATGCAAAAGCCAATGTGATTGGCTTCTTTCTACATTTTACAAGAATCATGAAAATATCAAAAGGAATGTGAACAACTCTTAGTTCTGCATCATATTTATTTTGTTTGAAGGCACTGTCTATGTTAAAATTCACTACAGAAGAGTACTGAGTTCAAGCAGGTAGTATACAAACACTATTGTGATGTAGTTTAAGATGGCAACATTAGAAACTTCCCAACAAAATTATAAAAGGTACTTAGAGAATAGTGCTGGTCAGCAATTCATAATTTAACATCCATCACTTTGGGGCACCAAAATGTAAACGTTTTAAGAACTCAGCTATATGTCACAATTCATTCACGTACTGGTGTAAATCACATTTTTCTAGGACCATACATGATCAATCACTTAAAGCTGTAAAGTTTTATCAGTTCAGCCATAGCAAATGTGTAGTATAGTATGTATATATGTAAATATATATACATATATATGCATTAGATTTTTTTTTTTAAGTTGCACATAAATTTCACAGAATGCTTAACAAATGGGCACAAAAGCATGCTTCAGAAAACAGTACAGACCTATGGTACCAAAGGATGTTTCATGATCATAGGTGTGAAACTGAAGGTGAAATTGTACTGAAAACCAGAAATCACATCAAAATTACATCAAGGATTTAAGAATTTATTCAACTGTTCTTAAAGAATAGTATTTGTCTGCTATGAAATACGACTAATTTTATTTTGAAGATATAATTGTTCTAACACTGTATAATCTCCCCTTTCTCCATATGCTTCAGAATGTTCTATATAATCAGATATAGAAAAATCTATTAGGAGGTGATTGAACCAGTTCAGCATGCTTTTGAAGGATGTTTTCTTCACTTTATGCTTTTAGATATTTTCACTGTATTACCTCATTCCTAAAGCATATTAGATTAACAGATTGTAAGGTCATTCCAATACAGTATAAAATATCCCTTACAATTGTTCTCAACTACTTAAATTAAATAATTGTATTTCTACTAAATAAAAAGGATGTCTACAACTAAGCTCATAACTTTCCTGAAGAATGGCTAAGGGCAGAATTTGCCGCTGTGATGTCAAAGAAACAAAAGATGTTTAAGGCAAACTTAAAATATGCAAAGCACCACACCATCTGTGGCAGCAATTCAGGAAACCAATACATAGTAATGAGTTAAAGTTAGTATTCTTTGTCAACACTCTTGAAGAACACTCTATGGATAAACAATCCTTATTATATATACTGCTTTCCATTCTTCATGGGAGCAGAAGTCAGTCTTTGGTTCCTAAGGAGTTGAGTAACTGTGACAAATAAAACAGTTTAGTAGATCTTGGTCAATATCTTTCCATTAATATAGAAAAAAAAAATTACCTGGCCCTTTCCCTTAGTATAATAAGGGATGTGAAAAAATATTAGGAAAAGATAATAACGCTTAGCAGTGGGACACTTTTAAGTAGCATAACATTACAAGCAAAGAGAAAACAAGAAGATACGCTTTTCATTATAAGTTGAGGAAAGAGGCTCATAGTTACTCATACATATAACACCACAAAAATAGAGAAACAGACAGGACCAATCCTTAGCAGGACTGCATAACCTCAATCTCATTGACAGTCATCGACTCGAGGATACTTGGTGTATCACAGAAGCACGAAGCACCCTGCCAGAATAGGCCCTCAAATACCTATATCAAATAATGTATTATGAGTGGAATTTTAAAAAACACTTGGGATTGGCCTGCTTTCAGTTCTGCTTTTGGCATCATCAGCCCCATTAGCAGAACAGTGTGACCAACACCATGGTTCTGAAAATCCCACACTGTAAGCATTAGAACTATTAGAACTATGTTTTATTATTATCTTAAAAATCTAACTTTAATATTCTTCCGATGAAGACACATTTTTGGCTCTTCTGATTTTGGAGGAATAAAAGTGCTGTTTACTAGGATTCTTTTTTTTTAAAAAAAAAAAAAAGAACAATACCAAAATACTGTACGCACTCAGACACATTGTTTTAGGCATTAAAATCCCTGACATTGACACAAGTGGCACACTTGGAAACAGTTAGAGTTCCTGTAGATCATAATATGCAACAAGCGCAAGATCTTCTGTAATACACATGCAATATGCATATAAATAGGATTTAGATGGCAGGCAGGGTATCATACAATTTTGCTGGCAATAAATAAAAGCTTTTTTCCTAGCAAGTTCATATATGAAATTGATTTTCTATATAGATATGCAGGAGGCCTAGAGCTCAAAACTAGTATAACAGTTTACAGTCATAGCTGGCCAACAATTAATATTTCCTTCATTTTACATAAGGTATAACCTTTTCACAAGCATACTTACATTTTACACTTGTTCTTTCATGCTCATAAAAACATTCCTATAGAATTCAAACAAGAGCACGCTCAAATACATACTGTAGCATAAAATATTGAACAACTGAAAAGCAATGTACACACATTCATTTACATCACATATTTACAAAACACATTTTAAAAAGAAACAAAAGCATTCATTTAAATACGAGGGGGGTGGCAGTTTAGTATAAAAAAATTCCTGGAAGAGACTTCTGTCCTCACTTCCAGAGAAGCTACAAGTCTGTTTCCTACAGTCTATTTAGTTGAATGGTTAAGATAGAGAATATGAAGAGTGAAGGCTTGAACAGTAGTCTCATGCTGTAAACATCTGAGTGGTAGCTGCTGGCTTTTCTTTCAGAACAAAATGCATGGTACATACAATAATTTTTCATCCCAAATATGCATCATCAAATGGCCAAAAAACTAATTTTAAGCTGTTGTTTGTTGGGTTTGGTTTGGTTTGGTTTACAGTGTCTATTAGTAGCTTCCAGTGTTAAAAGTTTATTCTGGTAAGGTAGCTTGTCATTCCGCTTCCATCAATAATCTCTAACAGGAGCAAGTTCTGGTATGAGATTAACAGTTATATTTTTATACAATCTACTGACAAGTATTTTAGGAGTATATACTAAATTGTTCAATCCATCAATATACTGACGTTCTCTGGAATACCTCAGAAGTTTATATCTGCAGAAGGAGTTGGAAGAAGAAAACATGAGAAAGATTTGCAAGAAACAATTCAATTGATGTTAGACATGACACTGTAACAGTCATTTCATTTTGAAATACATCTTGAATTCTGAAACTAACTTTTCGCCCTTTGAAATTGTCAAAGCTTTGAAAGCAAGATTTTAAAGATTTTTAATACAGATAGATTTTATGGTCACATATACAAGTCAGTATTAAGACTAAATAACAAAGGAGGCATTTAATATGTATACTTTTTATGGTCCCACACTAAGCAGATTTGTAAAGATTATTCAATTTCTTCATTGTTTGGTAATAAAACTCAAGTGGGGAGCTCAGGGAAATATTTAGAAACCTTCACTGGTCATCATTACATACTTAAATGTCTGAATAGTTTTTCATTTCATTCTTGAGACTCCTGTATTTGAAAACACCTCAATTTGAGGTGATTAAAAATACCAGTCCCTTTCCCCCAATTACCAATTTATACATCTAGTTTCATATAACAGATTTACTCGTCTACCACACATGTCTATTTTAAAATTACGAATAAAGCAGAAAAAATATGTTCCCAGAAAGGGACACCCACTGATAATAGAATTAAGCAGTACTTCTAATTACCTGAAAACATGCATCATAAACCCTTTATTTTGTGTTTCACATTCTAATTTTTACATTTAGCTCATCTGCTGCATTCTGGTTGCTATTCCAGTCTAGGGCAGCCAGAACCTACTGGTCACCTACAGTGTTTTGCATCTTTGTGGCAAAAGAAAGGAATCCCAAAAGGAAAATTTATGTCAACGTATGCAGCAAATGAAAAGACTCGCGTCTCAGAAAAATAATGAAAGATGATGGAAGAAACCAATCCTTGAGGAGTTTTAAAGTCTGTTTTCATGCAGGAGCCTCTTGCCCTATCTGTACTCCTTCCTTTTGAAAAATATCCAAATTAACCAACTGATGGAGCCCTGCCAGCACTAATACCCAAACTATTATGGAACAATAACATTCTGCATCAAAGATTAGGATGATAATATCTTCTGACACACAAAGCCAGTCTCTCGCATGGTTAAATAAGAAATACTTGAACAGCAAACATAACGTGTTTAAGAAAGTATACAGTTTAGCACCAAAGAGGAAATAACACTGATAAGTCCTGACTGCTTATTCATATGAGTGGATGTAAGGAAACAGTTTATTGTTTGTTGGTAATACTGTAATACTGTAATACTGTAGTATTTGAACATTTCTCTGTTTTTCTTACCGTCCTAAAAACTGGACTTCACCTCTGTGATGATGAGGAATGGATTTGTACTTCCCTAAATCTCCCTCTGGTCTTGTTACATTGTATCCAGCATAGTGAACCCTGCAGTATAATACATTAACATTTGTAAAAACATCTTAAAACTCTTCATACAAGTTACAGCAAAAGTGAAAAATACGCATCAACTATTTTAGAGCCAAGTCTTTGCATTCAGTGACATTCTTATCCTAAAAAACCCACAACACTCCTAAACCAACAGCTAAAAAAGCTGGCAAACATAGTATGAAATAATAATAATAATAGTAATAACAGTAATAATAATAATAACGATGGCATATTTAGTATTTCCTGCTTGTTCTTAAAGCCCAACAGCATAAAACCATGAAAACAGCAAGAAAAAAAAGAATAGAAACAAACTCTTCCTTTAAAAGATAATTCTTTATATATTAACTCGTGCAGACACTTCGTTTCAACAGATCAACTGGAACATTTTCGATTTATTTACTGGGAGCAATTAGTAATGCCATGAGCATTGCTGTCCATTGTCCAATCTGGGACTATCAATATATTCACAAATTAACCTCTCTGTCAAACACTGCTCCTAAGAAAGGGAACTCATCTACATGTCTCTGGGATGGTATTCCATACTGCTAGCAGGAAGAGAAATCCAAATTAAAGGCAACACACAGAAGACTAGAAGGAATGGGATTAAATATGCTTAGTATTGTTAATTGTTGTTATATCTGTTACAAGACCTATCTCTTAAAAACCTGCTAACTGTCCCCAGGCCAAGAAAGAAGAACATCACACTTATGCCTTCAAATGGTATATTCTGATATTTCTGATTAGAATTTGCTCATTTAAAATGAATTACAAAAAGGTAACAAGTGACAGAAAAAAAGCACCTAATTTCTCTCAAGGATACCACAGAACAGTGAGAAAGACCAAAGTGCTGAACACTCACCTGTTCCAAAGATCATCATCCTCTCCACCCCATCCCCAAAAGGCATTTGGAAAACCATTGATCTTCTTGAATTGTTCCACTGTCAGGCCACTTACACCACCAAAGAACTCATTGTATGGAAGGCTGAAAACCAAAGACAAATTCTATATTATTAGCTGAACATTGATAGGTAGCCTGTCTTTGAACAATACCTTTCTAAAAAACAAGAACCCCAAATTAAGGACATGAACAGATGCTGAGTGTATTCATTATGGGAAAGTGGTTGCTGGAAATTGCTGGCATTAAGCAACATACGCCGAGTTGAACAAAAGGTTTGCAGTAAAGTCTGATTTGCATAAAAGGTGCTCTTAACCTGTAGCTCAAATTAGTATCACTAGATGAAACAAGAATCTATCTGTGTTTCAGATGGCTGATTTAGACCCATAGCTGAAGTGTTAAGTGAAGCCCTGAAACTATTGCATTTTGACACTATTCAACTCAAAAGCCCCCTCTTTAATCAACTGAAAAATTACACATCAGTAATGCATCAATTAAATAATTTTAATTCATCACTATTCTACAGTACTGTTAAAACTTGAAACAGTTTAACAGTACATATTCAACTACAGTGAATGACATACTTATTTACAAACATTTTTCAGTTTTTAGAAGATAAATTTTTTAATCAAAGGGATCTATAGCCTTTTGTGTCAGTAAGCAACAGTAACTGCTAGCACGTATTATTAAGTAATAAGCAGTTGGCCAACATGAACAGCCACTATACCTATATAACCATGTGATTTCCAGTCCTCAAAACACTTTGTCAATCTAGAGAAAAAAAATAGAACATTTAAGTATCTATATTTACTACCATCAATATTGACTTGCATCCTTAACCCAGAAGCTGTTACAGTAAAGTGTGTTCCTCTTTCACAAGCAGCACGCCACTTCATAAAATAAAAGTCTCTCAGGAGACGCTTCCAAATCTGAAACATTCAAGGAGTTAAGACTATCTACAAAAAGATATTCCACTGCTTAGGACACAATTGCCACACTGAAGGACAAATAACTCCAGAATGCAAGGGGAAAGAAAAAGAAATACACAGTCATGTAACTTCTGATCTCTGTGGTAACACAGGATTCAATCAAATCTTAATAGCTTTTGGGGAAGGTTGCTATTATAACCTCTTTCAATATCTAACTGAAATAACAGGTGTTCTTACCCATCCCCCAGGAAAAAAACCCTACACATACCTCCAAAACAACCAACTAAAAAGCACCACCAACCCAAACCCAACCGGAGTATGACAATTAATGGGACTGTTTTAGATTTTTATTCATATGTATGTATGTATGTGTGTGTGGTACACGTGCAATTTTTTTTTATATATACACAAACATATTTATTTTTGTATTTTATAAATCTGGATTTATTAATACATTTATCAATTTTGTAAGTACTTACATATTTAAACATTTTATAAATGTATATATAAATATATAAGGTGTTTTGTAAACACATATAAAGATAGATGACATCTTTTTTATATTTATATGTGTTAATTTATATATTTTTAAATACGTATGAAATCTTTAATGATTTGACGGCTGACAACCTCGAGTCCACAGACAGAGCCATGGTTTCAATGCATTGTTTTTCATCTGTTAGTTGACCAGGTTGTCAATTAACTTCATCAATAAAGTTCAGGATAGCAAACACTGTAGCAAGCAATAAGCTACAGCTTTATGTGAAGTGATTCCAAGAATGTCATAAGACAGCAAAGTGTTAAAAAGGAAGTGACACACCATTAATATAAAAGGGCAGATGGAAAGGAGGTAACAAAATTACAGGTCCCACTATATTCATCGAATGTCAATAGAGACAGAATACAATAAACATAATGGTCTAGCAGTAAGAAAATCTCCTGCTTAAAAAGCAGTATGAAGCAGAAATAAATAGCAGTTATAAGAAAATTAAGAAAGACCTTCTTCCTGTGGTATTTTGATGCAGATTATCTGCTGGTCTTTTGTAACAGCCAGCACAAGGGTTTATACAGCCTGAAAAGATTTCCAGTAAGCTAGGTAAGCTTTTCCCCCTTGACACACAAAGCTTTTTCTTTTTTTTTTGAAGGTCAACCTTACTGCAAAAAGTTCAACATCAGAAATTATAAATAATATCTTCTAATTAGTAATATATCAAATGTAGACATTAAACTTAAATCCTCCCTTTAATAACTAAATATTAATTTCTGTAAACAGCATGGTAGGAGGATGTTTTATTGTTTTCTCCTCCTGTACATATTGTCCCAAAATTCATACCTGTTTTAAAAATATTTCTGCATATCTAAGAAACAGTATGAATAAAAAGTTACATACATGTACATGTATTTGTCCAGCTTTGCTGCAAAATGGCGTGGCATTTCTCCACATCCATAATAATTTCTGTCATTTTCAGGTAAGTGATCCACGTCGTGAAATATTATGCAGTCCCAGACAGCATCCTTCATAGCCTCTTTGAAGCCAACATTAAAGAGCATTGCACGATTAAAAGGTTGTGTACCTGTCTTCAAACAGAAAATAAAGGCGATACTGTAAAAATCAAGAAGAGACCGAATTTCAATACTATGAGAAATACATACTCTACCCACACCCCCCAACACACACACACACGAAAGTATTGACAAAGATGCCTCTTTTGACCAGCTGGTGATGCTGGGTTTGATGCGCCCCAGGATGGGGTTTGCCCTCCTGGTCCACACTGCTGGCTCATGCCGAACCTCCTGCAAACAGCACCCCTCTACCTCCTTATGCAGGGCTGCTCTCTAGTCACTCCTCTCCCAGTTTACACTTGTGCCTGGCTTTACTTTGTCCTGGGTGCAGAATCCAGCATTTTGCCATTTTAAATTTCATCCCATTAATCACTGATCAATGCTCCAATTTATCTACAGCTCCTGCATCTACTGGACAGAACTGTCCCTAGAACTGAGCCCTGAGGAACACTGCTAGTGCCCTATTTTTTTTTTTTCCCTTGAAAACTTCCAATGACAACACATTCTAAGAGGCCATGTTATCCCCTATAAAATATCAGCTCATATTTGAAAAAAAAACACGATGTATCTGGCCACTGCTTAAACTGGGGAATGCAGATGAACTTTCTGTTTTCATTTAAAGGAGTAGAACAGTTGAGTAACAATTTTTAAATTCAGGATTCATCCAACTCTTGGTAAGAATATCCCTGTCAGTAAGTAAACGCTGTTACCTGTTCAACAACATAGAAGGCAAATTCCAGACGTTGCTTCTGTAACATAGGTATCAGATGACGGAAAAAAATTGGAAGATGCTCATGGCGATTCCGAAAAGGAATAAGGATTGCCACCTTAAAAAAATTATATATATTTATACATATATATATATAAAGCTATTATATCAGCATTTAAAAATTTTAATATTTCAATACAGATCAAGTTTCCCGTGGCTTACATAGGCTTTTCAACTTTCACATTTAAATTGACTGGATGTTTTACACTTTGGTTTCCGCTAGGAAAGTGTGCTGGAAATTTGCTCAAACAATTAAGAAAAAAATCTGAGTAAAGTATAAATAAAATTTTTCTTTTATGTTCGCTTTCTTCTAGTTATACATCAAGCAACAGACCCATAGGTCAGGTTTGCATCCATATGACAAAATGTTTAGTAACAACAGTTAATGAACCTTTAAAAGTCCCTGATTCTCCATTTCAAATTTTACTCCAAGCTATAGTTTCTTCTAGAGTACAGATAGCATAATACATGTACTATAAGATAATATATATTTATATATATATATAAATAAATAAATAAAAATAAATAAATAAATAAAAAGACTGAGTGCTTGCAATGGTACTGTTCTCATGAACCAAGAAGAAGAACCAAAAATCAGCATCTCACCTTCCACCGTGGCTTACAGTCTTTTGGTTTCCAGTGTCCTCCTGGTTCAATGTCTAAATCTTTTGAAAACAGTTGCTGAATTTCATCAAAACTAATTTCACTCATATTGACATCAATAAGGCCTCCTAAAGAGAGGAAAAAAAACCCTATTTTTTATTCATTTCAATTAAGACAACTGATATAACGCTACATAGAAAAATGGCATCAGAAATTTGTAGTTACACTGTTTACATATTAAAAAACAGACAATTTATACTATCCTCCTAATATTCAATTTTTACAGAATGAATTTCAGTGTTTCCTAGTAAAAACAGTACTTCCATAAGACCTATAAACAAAATACTGTTATCAGAGGACACAGAAAAAGCAAAGTAATTTGAATTCTCTATCTGTTACAGAAAATTAGGGTCACCTTTCATTTCAAGTACCACTGTGAACAATTCTACATCATCTGCACTACTGAACCTTTACTCAAATTCTGTGTGCCTTCCTACTGCACTTCCACATTAAAAGAAAATGCATCATTACTACACTCAACAAACTTCCTCAATTTAAATTCCTGATGATTATGCACATTTCATGTATAATCTTCATCCACTAACTCACCACAGTCTTCTTCAAACCAATTCATAGCAGCAGATTGGATTTGAAAATTACCACCACTAGAACTACTGAGCCCAGTGGGAAAACATTCACAAAAGGCTATTGATGAGAGTGGAATTCAGTAAGTTATTGAATAAAAACCACAATATGGTTTTAAGAAAATCAGGTTAGTGTTTATTATGAGAAAACATGAACACTTAGTTACTTGATAGCTAAAAGTTGTTGATCACTAGCTTATGCACATGCAAAAATTTCAAAACCAGAAATAATGATTTTCAGTAAATACTCTCAAAAGCAGTAGAAGGAGTTTAGAAAACCTGGAGAGAAGAGTAATGTAACACTCATTAACCAGAAACTCAAGTTGCTCTTCAGCAACTACTATGTTCTAGATCACCAAACAAAAATCTTGCAATAACTATCTGACAAAACACTATAAAATATCCTACTTATTTTTGTCTAAAAATTTAAATATTGCGGTGAGGGTTGGTATTTTAAAGCCAGTCAAAGAAATCACTCCCATTTTCTCCTCTGTGCCCACACCGAAAAGATCCTATTTGTGCCAAAAGATTGCTTCATGTCACTGAATTGACTAGCTACCTAAATCTTTTTGGAAGATGGAAACTTTGGAAGATACTAGGAATAACTATGGTTTTCAGAAGAAGGCAGAAAATACTGCAAGAGCTGTTTTACTTTTGGATATGATTAAATATAGTACTTCTTGTAATGAAAAGGTAACTTTTTTTTTAAGTAAAATTATAGGGGGGAAAGTATCAAGAACAGTACAATACAGAGATCTTTCAAGTGCAGATTTAAAGAAATCCAAATTAATTCAATTATTTTAGAAGAAAAAGTTAACCTGGCATTTAGTAAAAAACCTGTATAAACATACAACAGAACAAGCTAATCCTACAGAGATTCAAATAAAAATTTGAAAATAACTAAAAATATTCATAAAAAAAAAAGTTTGGATGATCATTTTCATTGTGTCTGAAACACTTCAACAACCTGAAAAAGAAATCTTACAAAATGTAGAAGCAAGGTCAATCAACGAAGGACCAGTATATAAACATGTATAAAGTAAATTAAAAAAATTACAATCACTTAATCAATTTCAACTACCAAGAGACAGAGAAGCAAAGAGCCTTTCAGTTTATTTACAGAATCTAATAGGAAAAGGAAGATAAACAAAGATTCATTACTACACCAGAAAAGGAAGAGAATGACATACAATATCATGTGACTCAGATGCCTTAGCCTCCTAAGAAAAGTTTAGATGTGATCAGCTGCTTACAGAGTTTAAATTTAAAAAAATAAATCAAATGGTAAAACAGTATTTAGATAAGGCAGGTGTTTCTAACTTCCTGCAACATGAAGGAATTCCTTCCAGAGTGTTTAAAAAATAGCTATAGTAAAACCTGAAGTATTGGTACTAACTATTAAAAGTACACAGAAGATGGGTGAATAGAATTCAGGATTTTTCTCCAGTCATGGTCAGGGCAGCAGAAGGCACCTCTGTAAGTATATCTCAGCTTAGTATTCACTACTTCCATTAGTGTCTAGCAAGCTGCAATAAGGCATATTTATACAACCCACAAAAAAAGAAAGCTGAGGAAGCAAAAAGCATTTTTAAGAAGAGAATCAGAAAGCAAAATGACTTCAACAAATCAGATACAGACAGAAATCAATAGAGTGAAATTAATACAAAAAGTATAGATTGTTACTGAAGCAGAAATTAAGCCTACAGAGACAAAACAAGAAATACTTGGCTATGCTGCAGCATGTAGAAAGATATTTTTACAGTTTATAATTCATTTCCTATTAATATGAGCTAATGCAATGAAATGCAATTGCACAAAAATAACAAATCTCATCCTGGAATATGTTAACTGCTGTTACACGAAAGACAGAGAAGGTAATTTCTACTTACTCTTGTAACCAGGGTTTTACCCAGTTACAATGCTTTAAAAAGAAATCAAATTAGAAATAGTCTACAGTACAAAAAAATCAAGAATGACAAGAGCTTTAGAAACTATATAGTCTAGAAAGGTTTCAATTATCAGTTTCTCTACAAAGGAAAAGATAGACAGACTCTTGTACTGCTTCTACCTTGAAGTTGAGGTGTCTTGTTTATGAATTACAACAGCAGTGCTCAACCAGTGGGTTATAACCTGAAAGACTGAGTCACACACAAAATGCAATAGCTGTTCCTACCTTAAGAGCATATGTACTTTGGACAAACCATTATTTTACCATACCCCTTTCATGATACAAATTTGGCAAGTTAATGTAAAGAAGAGAAGTTGACTGCTATAATAACCTTAGACTATTAAGCATGTGAAAATATACTTTATTCAAGAATCTTTCTTCCCTGGCTTATCTCAGGACTACCTACAACATTTCAGTGCATTAAATGGTCTTCAGAGAAGCTTGAATTAGATTACAATTAAACACAAAGATGATGATTAAAAAGGTATACATGAAAACCAAAGGGTGAAACACATATCCCTTTGTTGAACAGCAACTTATCCAGTGAATTATTTTCTATTAAAATTATTTCTCTATTAAATTAAACACGATGGA
>VYXB01001557.1:143750-163195 GCA_013397135.1 Pachyramphus minor | reverse complement strand
AAAAAAAAAAAAAAAAAAGATGGCAAGGAGAGAGCAGTAACAAGAAGACCTAAAGAGAAATTCTAGTAGAATTACATATGGCAAACACATTGATAGCAACAATGGCAGACCAGAATGCTTCCCTACTCTGGCTATTCTGAACACCTGGCAATTCAAACAAATCTGCATCAAAGATTTAAGATAACATACTGCAAGAAAGCTGACCTATAAGGCACCTTAGTACCTTCTGACTTGCCTCATTCCTCCACTCCTGGACAGCAGACTAACACAAAAGTAAACAGGTAGCAGAAGTCAACACAGTTTTGAACTAATCTCATAAAATTCCAACTGCTAGATCCCTTGAAAGTGCCATCAAAAATACTAACTTATATGCACTTGTCAATTAGCATAATCATCATTCTTGTTTCTCTGATTATCCAGATTTGACATTTTCTGAACTTGTTATCTGTTTCCCAAAGTGGCATATTTACTATTGGAATAATTTAGTTTTATTTGTTTATATGTGCAATATTATAGAAAAATGTGATATTGAAAGTCAAACCCTATGTCTGGAGGGAAAGAGGCTGAAATAAGGGTATTATCACACCGTGGGGCTAATTACTACGTGGTTTAAGACAGTTTACTATATGATTTTGTTTCATAAGAAACAGCAATTGATCTATACTTTTGGCTCCATGTCTGTATATTTACAATGTTAAAAGACAAAGTTTAGAATCTAGCTGTATTGAAAAGAAACACAAACAACACACACTGTTTCTGTATTTTTCAGCAAATAAACTTCTCAGTTGAGATTTAAAAAAGTTATCATGGAATCTAGATTATTCTAATAAAATCCACTATTTTTCTTTGAAGAAAAGAGTCAGAATTCCATTTGGCTGTCAGCAACATNCACACACTGTTTCTGTATTTTTCAGCAAATAAACTTCTCAGTTGAGATTTAAAAAAGTTATCATGGAATCTAGATTATCCTAATGAAATCCACTATTTTTCTTTGAAGAAAATAGAGTCAGAATTCCACTTAGCTGTCAGCAACATTGTTTGGTATGATATGGATCTGAACTGCTATATTAATTACTTGTTCATGCTGAATGACAGCCCACAGATTAAGTCAGTTGTTAGTCTAAGAGTTTAGAATTCTCGAATGCATCACAAATAACTTCAGAAACTATTTGAAATTTTCTCTCTTACAAATCTGTAGTTTATGCACTTGATTTTAGATACTGTAAGTAAAATAGACACATTAATGTAACAGATACTGCCAGTAACTAACAAACTCACTTCTAGTAACACATTTACACTTATTTAGAGAGTTGGTGATTCTTCTTCTTTACGTGGTACATTCTGACACCAAATGAGGCAGTTCTATTTAAGTAATTATCTTAGAGATATATATACTAATACTACCAATTCTTCACTCAAAATACTGTCTGTCTATAAAACATTTACTAGGACTCAAGTAATTCAATGGATTACTCACTCAAGTTCTGATTTCTTCCAAATGCAGAGCACAGAAAAAAATATTTAATTGTCCTTTGCTTCCTACGGGAACTCTAATAATCTAACAACAATTCCTAACAGACAAAAAAGCTGAAAACTCAGTAGTGGTTTCTATGAAGGAAGTTTGTTTCAGTCAAGGGACTGCAATTTTATTGAGGTTAAATATCAGGACAATTTATAATAACAAACTATCAGTGGTGAAGGTCAATGTAAAACAGTGATCACGGGGACTGAGTTGCCTCTTTCTTTTTAGTGTTTTAAACAGGTCAGTATTTAACAGCTGTTAGGTCACCTACCTAACCCTTCCTGTTTTTTAAGGATTGCTTTCTCTACAAGCTGGGGGAGACCAAACAATGCCCATAATTTTGTCTGAACCTGAACAATGGCAAGTTTGCAGGAAAGGGGAATTCACCTGATAACTTACAGCTTTTAACAAGACTTTTTAAGAATATTCCCAAGCAAAACTGTACTTTGATTACAGCAGAGGAAAGACTCCTCTCTCTGAGCAGCAGAAGAAACAGCCTGTGATGAACTGGCAGTAATCCTCATTCCCTGTCTCGCTGTGCTGCTGGGGGAGAGGAGGTAGAACCTGGGAAGGAGGGAGGGGTGGGGGAAGATGTTTTTAAGATTTATTTCACTTCTCATTATCCTGCTCTGATTTTGTTAGTAATAAATTTAACTAATATCCCTATTTCAAGTCTGTTCTGCCCATGACAGTAATCGATAAGTGATCTCCCCCTGTCCTTATCTCCACTCATGAACCTTAGTTATAGTTTCTCTTCTCTGTCCAGTTGGAGAGGGGAAAGAGAGTGGCTGTGATATGTACCTGGCATCAAGCCAGGGTCAATCCACGAAACCTATTTAATAGGCTGGGATCTTAAACATCTGCATTTGAAAGTTCTATTTAAAAATTTCCTCAGGATCACAACTTTTCATTTGTTTTTTAAGTACTAATTCCTCATGGCACAGCTGTGGCATTTTCCTACCTCTATCAATGCTCACTTCACCATCCTGTTCAGTTCCCTATATATTAGTCTAATTGTGATCACTTGATAAAGATTTGAGAATTAGTTTCTGACTCAGGAATCTTTCTATTAGAAATATCATTTCAAAAAAGCAAATTTTTAACTATTCCTCAATATATGCAACTCTGAATGAGTACTTTATATGAAGTTAGAGTATTCTTACATATTAATAAAAACATTTATTTTTTAATTTGTAGAAACTAAAATTATTTATAAATAAAAATAAAACACATTAGCTGTCACACCAGGCACATGATGTGACTCTTGGGGATGGTCCTGTGCAGGGCGGAGTTGGACTCAATGATCTTTGTGGGTCCCTTCCAATTTGGGGTATTCTGTGATTCTATGATTGGTAAAGAGGTCAAAAGCTTTAGTAACACGTTAGTTACAGGCAAACTTCTGATAAGCATCATTGTCCATTATCAGATGTATTTTATTCATTATTTTCTACTGTATACTTGGACTCCTTGCAATTATGTTTTATATTAAAATAACTGTATTTTGTATAAAGTACAGTGCAATTTACCAGATAAACAGCAAGGTCAGTTTAAAACTTACTCATATAAGGCAGCTTCTCTGGACAAGCCTGGTAAGGAGAGTAGGTGAAGTTCTCCGGAAGATACATTGTTGTTTGAGCAACACAGTCACTAGAATTGTTTCCTTCAGGATAATCTTAAAAGGAAGAGTTGATTTTTGTAAAAACCTACATTATCCACTGAATTTGTAACACCATCATGCAGGTGAGAGCATTAACTTTGTAAGCAGCAAACTCATAGCAGCATGATTAAAAAGGCATTTTACTGCACTAAAGGCAGAATAATTACATCATGGTATCTTTGTTACAACTGTGACAAATATTTCTTTCTTAAGTGAACTGATAAAGAGTAACTATTTGACCTTCACTTCAGTTACAGAGAAGTAGGACTTAAGTCCAAATTTTCCTAATCAATCTATGTCATTACTGTTTGGCATTTTTTAAAAAAGCTCATTTAAAAATTAAATTAAATAAGAAACATTCTTACCTGTCCCATTCATTGTAGTATTTTTGTTAGTGTACAATCTGATCATGTGTCCTATTGTTTTTACATTTTCTCTCAACATTATCCCACGAGCTTGCACCATAAAGAGATACGTGTTTGCTGATAAAAAAAAGCAATTTTGAATTTGAATTAAAATAAGGTATTTCCAAATTATTCTAATATACATTTATAATGTGTTCAACATTGTTACTATGTCTGAATCCATGGTTAGTGAACATTAATTTTTCAAGATGAAGGTACACAAAGTGAAACCTAACAGCAACAACACACAAGAATAAAATGGATTTATAACCACACCTCTTCATAAAACCTGAAACTATAAAATGTCAATAGACACTTGATATGACACTTTCATTTCTTTTTAACTTACAAAAACCAACTGAGAATGACAAGAAACAATTTAATTTAGCAATAAAAGAGCTTTCATATGTAGATATATCACTCATATATACATCTTCATATACATCATTGAAATACAGGAGCAAAAAAAGTCTAGAAAATCTTTTAGTCCAGTATAATGGTCCCCTTTTTTACTCATTAGTTAACACAACTTTCAGCCAAAATATGCTGCTATTCATTCACCCCCAACAGCTGCTCTGTTATACAACTGCTACAAATCACTGCCAATCTCAAAGTATTAACATTTGATAATTATACATGAAATATTTATTATCAGCATCAAGGGTGAGTAAATCAACATTCTGAGTAATTAAATGACTCACTACCAACAACAGCATGAGATATTCCTCTGTGTCAGCCATCCACCCAAAGCCCCAAATCTGACCTCAAGACACTTTTCTGTATTAAACAGAAAGAAGTAAGGCAGAAATAAAGCTGCATTTATAGCTGAGCAAGCAAATGTCTATCAAGGACTCACGGAGCTCAAAAAATATTGCAAAGGGAAGGACAAATTTCCTTTATGAACAGTTTTCATGCTGGGTAGCAAAGAGGGTCATAGGGATCACTGTCACTTCACCTATGTTAAGCACTCGGTTGTCTGAGGGATGCTTGGCTTGCTGTAATTAGCAATCACCCTAACAAAACAAAAAAAAAGTGCTCAGAGTCTTTGGAGGAAAGAACTAAACATATCAGGGTGTGGGGGTGAAGGAAAAAAGTTAGAAAATTATCTCAGGAACTCTACTTCATCAGATGCCTCAGCACCAGCGGCATGACAGTTCAACTGGTAACTTCTTACAGCCCAACACAGAGACCAGAGCTCCAGAGTACTGTATATAAAGGACAGGCACATTTCCAGAAGAAAATACGTTGATTAATTCCATCACATTAGCAAACAATACTACTGACACCTATAGAGATACAAACACCAACATAATCTGTCAAGGAATATTATTTGCAAGCCCTTGCTTTTTTTAAAAAAGAATGGAGAGGTTCTCCTCACTTCCAAAAACTCCTTATTAAAACAAGGAATATTAGAGGCTCTGAACATCCCAGGTGCTATGCATGGCATGTAATTCCATCAAACCCTTTGCCAGCATGACTAGCTGTTTTGGTTAACAGGAGTTTACATGTGTATAAAAGTTACTCAGTTGCTAGGGTCCTGAAGCTGTCTTAACACTCCCTGGCCTCTAAAACATAAACAAAAGAAAACAAGAAAACTACAACCTTGGCCTGATGACAGAGCTAAGAAATCCCACAAGAACGATTCTTAATGGGATCCAAGACAACTGATAACAGTCAGATTTCCCTACATAAAACTTGCACAAAAACTTCTCAAAATTTTCACCAATTACTTACAAAGTAACACTTGGGGATTCCAACTATTTAGTTACATTTGTAGTTTTCCATTCAAATACTGGGAGTTATACATACAATTCTTTAGTTCACAGATGAAGTTACCTACCTAAGAAACCTTCTCCTTTAGAAATCAAAACAAAAGTAATTTGATCTGTTCCTTGAAGAACATTTATTTAGCTTCAAACAAACAATTTCAACATTCAAGGCTTCCCTGAAAGTAAAACTCAGTGGATTTTTGCCTTTCAAATAGGACAAAAATTTCCTAATTAACAAAATTACTTTCTTCAAATTTTAACACATTTCAAATTGGTATCATCCCCCTCTTTTCCCCATATATGTTCCCCCTCGTAAGTACAGCTCCTCTCTTCGATATATTCCTATTCCAACACTAAAATAATGTTATTTTTAAATGTAAATCACTTAGCAAATACTGATTTCAGAGATAGCCTCTGGAGACTGCGTGCTATATTCTGCTTTTTAGCATGATACCAAAAGCCAAAGTCACCTGAGTTTCTACCTCTGCAGAACAGCAGGTTTATAGAAACTTGATCTTAATTCACATATACCAGGTATGGTGGGTTGATCTGGCTAACAGGTAAGCCCCCATCCACTTGCTTGCTCACTCCCCTGCGGTGGGACAGGGGAAACAATCAGAAGGGCAAAGGTCTTAGGAAACTGATAAAGTACAGAACTGTAACTAAGCCTTTCAAACAAGTCCAGAACAAAGTCAAGAGGACCATGTAAGTGTTCTCAATTTTTATGGGAAATGTTACTGCATTCCAGGCAATGTAGATATAAGCCTTGATAAAACACACTTTCTGCAAAAGCATCTGTATCTCCCCTTTGCTGAAGGACAAATTACTCCTTCTGACAGAGGAGAAAAATTTGAGAAGATACATAAGACCTTAGTGAGAGAGAAAGCTAGAAAAGACATTTGTCTCAAAAGTCTCAAGGCACCATGAAAAGACATAATTAAAAAAAAAAAACCACACACCAAAAAAAACACAACAAAAAACAAAAAAAAAAAAACCAAAAAAACAAAAAAAAAAAAAAAAAAAAAAAAAAAAAAAAAAAAAAAAAAAAAAACAAAAAAAAAAAAAAAAAAAAAAAAAAAAAAAAAAAAAAAAAAAAAAAAAAAAAAAAAAAAAAAAAAACAAAAAAAAACAAAAAAAAACAAAACAAAACAACAAAAAAAAAAACAACAACAGGAAAAGTCTGCTGCCTTGGCTTAAGTATTCAGGAGTGCTTTTGCTAACAGGAATATCAAATATTGTCATGTTTTTATCAAGTTACTCTTGTAGTTTACCCCAGTCTAAGACCTCCTTTTTTCCTAGTTGATCTGCTTGTCAACTCACCACCCAGCTCCACCCAAATACACATACACAATGAAATATTCTCCCTCTTTCTGTGCAGTCTGTCCCAGCTATCTGGGTCTCCAGCACAATCATAGTTACAAGGAGCACAGATCTGATCAGTTTATTCAACTGTCATTCAACAGCTGATTAGGTAGCAGCAGATGCTCAAGCAGACAATTAATTACATCAGAAGGTAAAAACATTAAGCAAAAATCAAAGATATTAATTTAGTCCTAAAAATAAATCTCATATACTGGCACAGGTTTTTTGGCAAAGACCTGAGAAAAAGAGCACAGTTCAAATGTCATATCAGACAGCAGCAACAAAGCATTAAAGATAATCCACACAGGCCAGAAGCACAGCAGAGAAATACATCTTGTCTGCTATTGTGGTAGGGGAAGACTGAGAGCAGAATACCAAGGGCTGGAGTTTGATGACTCCCACAGCAATCTTGGTAATTTAATACTCATAAACTTCCTAAGCTTGGTACAGGTTTCCACAAACCTTACCTATGCTGTCATGACACGTTTCTGAGGATAACTGTATGAGGTTCAATAGGGCAAAGCACTGGGTCTTGCACTTGGGTCAGAAGAATCCCATACAGCACTACAGGCCTGGGGGAAGAGTGGTTTGAGAGCTGTTCAGCAGAAAGGGACTTGGGGGTGCTGGTTGACAGCTGGCTGAACATGAGCCAGCAGGGTGCCCAGGTGGCTAAGAAGGCCAGTGACACCCTGGCCTGTATCAAAAACAGTGTTACCAGCAGGGCCAGGGAAGTATTGTCCCCCTGTACTCCCCACTGGTGAGGCTGCAGCTCAAATATTCCAGCCAGTTCTGGGCCACTCAAATAAAAAAGAATATCAAGGTGCTGGAGCATGTCCAAAGACAGGCAATAAAACTGGTGAAGAGTCTAGAAAATGTGTCTTACGAGGAGAACCAGAGGGAAGTGGGGTTGCTTAGCCTGGAGAAGAAAAGGCTCAAGGGGACCTCACTGCTTTCTACAACTACCTGAAAGAAGGTTGTAGTGAGGTGTGCGTCAGTCTCTTCTGCCATGTCTCCAGTGAAAGGATGAGAAGAAATGGCCTCAAGTTGCACCAGGCAAGGTTCAGATTGGATATTGGAAAAAATTCACTGAAAAAGTGGTTAGGCATTGGAATAAGTTGCCCATGGAGTTGGCAGAGTTGCTGTCCCTGGAAGTGCTCAAGAGATATGCAGATATGGCACTTGGGGTTTAGGGGTGATAATGGTGGTGCTAGGTTGATGGTTGGACTAGCTGATCTCGAAGGTCTCTTCCAATCTTGATGATATTGGGATTATGTTAATATGACCTTTAACATATTGGAGTGCCCCAAGTGTCTGTATACTAATAAATGCAACTAACTTAAGAGATCTCTGTGCAGTACCAGGCCTACAAACTTACCAGGAATCACAGAGACGGGGTGGGATGGCTCCCGTGACTGGAGTGTTGCAATAGAGATACAAGCTGTTTAGGGAGGACAGGAAAAGAAGATGAGGAGGGGGAGTCACCCTTAATGTGAGAAAACAGCTGGTATGCATGGAGCTCTGCCTGGGGATGGATGAAGAACCAACTAGGAGCTTACACATTAGGACTAAAGTTGACATTATAGTGGGTGTCTGCTATAGTTCACCTGGCCAGGAAACTGTAAGTGTATCACCACAGCCAGATATGAAAACAGCCGCATATTCACTGGCCCCAATACTCATAGGATCTTCAATAATCCAATATCTGTTGGAGACACCACAGCCAGATAAAACCCCAGGATGTTCCTGGAGTGCACTGATGGCAACTTCCTCACACAAGTGATAGAGACATCACTGAGGAAGGTGCTCTGCAGGACCTCATACTCACCAAGAGGGGTTCATTGGGGATATGAAGATCAAAGATACCTTTGGCTGCAGAGATCATGAGATGCTGGAATTCAGGATCCTAGGGACAGGAAAAAGCAAAAGAAAGCTTGCAGCCCTGGACTTCAGGAGATCAGACTTTGGCCTCTTCAAACACCTACATGGTGGAGTCCCATGGGATAAGGCCCTCAAATGAAGAGAGGGACAAGAAAGTTGGGTAATATTCAAGGATATTCTCCTTCAAACTTAAGAGAGCTTCATCTCAATGAATATCATGACAGGCAAAAATGCCAGGAAGCCTGCATGGATGAATAAGGACCTCTTGGAAAAAATCAAACACAAAAATAATACAGAGGGTAGAAGCAAGGACAGGTAATGCAGGAGGAATACAGAAACAATATCTGAGCATCCAGGGATGCAGTTAGAAAAGCAAAAGCCCAAATGGAACTGAATCTGGTCAGGGATGTCAAAGACAACAAAGGGTTTCTGTAAGTGTATAGGTGACAAGAAGAAAACTAAGGAAAATGTGAACCCACTGCTCAAAGTCTGAGTACTGAATGTCACCTTCGTCTTAGTCTTGCTAGCATGACTAATCTCCAGGAATCCCAAGTCCCAGAGACCAGGCTGGGGCAAGGAAGTTGTATCCTTGCTCTTGGTGGAAGACAATCAGGTCAGGGAACACTTAAGTAAACAGGACACAGGTAAGAACATGGGCCCTGATGGGATGTACCAATTGCTGAGGGAGCTGACAGATGTCATTGCACAGCCAATCTTGACAATCTTTAATAGATCACGGTGAGTGGAAGAAGTGCCCGAGGGCTGGAGGAAATCAAATGTTACTCCTATTTTCAAGAAGGGCAAGAAGGAGGGCCTAGGGAAGTACAGGCTGATCAGCTTCCACTTTATCCCTGAGAAGGAGATGAAGCAGCTAAAACTGGAGACCATTCTTCAGATACATGAACAACAAGAAAATCATCAGGAATAGTCAGCATGGCTTCACCAAGGACTAGTCATGCTCGAGCAACTTAATAACCCTCTATGATGAAATGACAGGCCTGGCAGATAAGGAAAGAGCAATGGACATTGCTTGAGAGGACCTCAGTAAGGCTTTTCACACTGTATTCCATAAGATCCTCACAGAAAAACAGCTGAACAGGCTTGTCAAGCAAACAGTGAGGTAGATCAAAAGCTGATTGACCGACCAAGCCCGAAGGGTGAGGTCAGTGACCTGTGGTGTACCTCAGGGGTCAATACTTCATTCAGGTTTGTGTAACATCATCATTAGTGATCTGGATGACAGGCAGAGCATACCCTCAGAAAGTTTATTTATCACACAAAAAAGGGGTAAGTAGCTGATATTCCAGAGGGCCATGCTGCCATGCAGTGACCTCAGCAGGCTGAAGAAATGAGCTGACAGGAACTTCATGAAGTTCCACAAGAAGCAGGGCAAATTTCTGCACCTGGGGAGGAACAACCCCATGTACCAATACATTCTCAGGAGCACTAAGCTGGAAAGAAGCTTGGCAGCAGAGGCCTTGGAGGTCTTGGCAAACACCAAGTAGAACTTGAGCCAGCAATGTGCTGCCAAGAAGGCCAACATTATCCCGGGATGCATTAGGAAGAATGTTACCAGCAGGACAAGGTGATCCTTCCAGCCTTCACTTATCACTGGTGAAGCCACACCTGGATTACTGTGCCCAATTCTGAGCTCCACAGTAGAACAGAGGAGAACTGGAGAGTGTCCAACAATGGCCATGAATAAGGCAAAGGGACTGAAGCATCTCTCCTCTGGTGAATGGCTGTGAGAGCTGGGACTGTTCAGCCTGAAAAGAAGGCTTAGGGTGTGTCTATATATACAAAGTATATGAAAGGAAGATGCAAAGAGGGACAAAGCGGGGCTCTTTTCAGTAATGCCCAGTGACAGGACCAGAGGCAATGGACACAGACTGAAACACCAGGAAACAGTTCTGTACCATGAGAGGGATGGAGCACTGGCACAGGTTGCTCATAGTGGTTGTGGAGAATATCCTCAGAAATATTCTAAAGCTGTCTGGACGTGGTCCTGGCAAAGTGGCTCCAGATGGCCCTGCTTGAGCAGGAAGGCTGGACCAGGTGACCTCCAGAGGTCCCTTCCAACTCAATTATTCTGTGATTTCTCTTCTACTATTGTCTTTCTGCATTTGTACCAACCATTACTCTCATAGTGCAAGGCCATGCACAAACCAGGAAGGCAAAATTTCACATGTAACCAAAGAAAAAGGATAGGATATTGACGTGCTGGAGCAGGTTCAGAGAAGAGCAACGAGGCTGGTGAAGGGACTCAAACACAAGTCCTGTGAGGAGAGGCTGAGGGAGCTGGGGTTGTTGAGCTTGGATAAGAGAAGCCTCAGAGGAGACCTCATCACTCTCTACAAATCCCTGAAAGGAGGTTGCAGCCAGGTGGGGATTGGTCTCTTCTTCCAGGCAACTATCGGTAAGACAAGAGGGCACGGTCTGAAGTTCTGCCAGGGGAGGTTTAAGTTAGATATTAGGAAGAAATTCTTTACAGAGAGAGTAATCAGACATTGGAATGGGCTGCCCAGGAAGTGGTGGATTCTCCCTCCCTGGAGGTATTTAAGAAGAGACTGGATGTGGCACTTAGTGCTGTGGTCTAGTAACCGGAGTGGTAGTGGATCAAGGGCTGGACTTGATGATCTCAGAGGTCCTTTCCAACCCAGCTGATTCTAAGATTCTGTGATTCTATGAAAACATCTAATAATGTAACCACCTAGAACCAGTTTTATTCATATTCTCCTTATTTCACAGTACACGGTCCTCAGTAAGAAAGAGAATTTCTGACTCAAGAAACACAGAATACAGACTGTCACACAGTTTACAAGGTAATCAAATGGGAAGTGTAGTGAAAAATGAACAACACACCCATATAGAACACCTTGGAATCAATACAAAACTCAATGTTCCACTTAAAGCAAATACAATGTGAGCATGAGCTCATACCTAATTCAGATGAAATTTTACTATCAACTCATCATATCTATATCAGCAATCATGAGCACACAGACACATCTCAGTCATCAAAAGTCCTGGTTTTAGGGCATTATTTAAAACTTATTCTGATAAAGCACATTAGGGCATTAAAAGGATCATCCTGTATTTCAGAGGAATATTAAAAATATCAGATGGCTCATTTTTTGTCTTAATTTTTTATTGCTCACTAGTTATTAATAGTTTTAAGTGTTAGAGTGAAAACAAGACCACTGAGGCAGGAGGTGGCAACAATGTATTAATTCTTGAAGTATAAAAATAACTGTTAAAATGGTTCAATGTTTTACATCAGGTAGATTTCTGTTATTAAAATATTCACCCGAGGACTATCTATTTTTATTTTTATTTATTTATTTTTATTTATTTTTTAAGAGAAAGGTCTCATTCACAGATCACTCTCTCAGGGAATCACGCTCCTTCTAAGCAGTACACCAAAAATTAAAGCACTTCTCACAACACTGCATTAGTTTATAATCCCTCAGCTTCACAGAAAAAGCACAAGACTCAATTTTACATAGAAACTTAGTAATTTGTCATGCTGTACACATACACCGAAGCAAAGCTAAAAAAATATGCCCCACACTTAGAAGCAACCAGTGTAGTAAAGTATACAACAGAACAAGTGAAGCTGAAACTGGATCAATGACTGACATTCTGAACAACAGTAGGAAGTTAGAACTGTGAATACTTTAGCAACACAGAAAAGCATTAATTGGACTACAAACGATGATTTCTTAAATGCCAAACAAAAGATGAAGAAACTTGGAGATCAAAAATTTGATTTAAAAATGCAGCTTTTATCCCAAAAATAAAAACAAACACCAAAAAAAAACCACCAAACCTGCATGTCTAAGAAAGTGGACTGACCATTAGCGATACCTTGGAAAAAAAGCATCTTTTATATCTTAAAGTCCTGAAACCAATCTCTACACTGTGTTCACAAGAATCTACCACTGGATCCCACACAATGCATAATAATTGCATGATGCTTCCCATAATATAATTGCATAATTTGAATACAAAAGATTACCTAAAACAGACCAAGAGCTGTAGAAAAGCAAGCAGAGCTAGTCACTTGTAGAAATAGTCTTATTAACAAAAAGCCAGTAGATAAGCTATCTTTCACCACAGAAAGGTATGGAAATGGTTAAAGCTTTGGCCGTGTCAGTAAAGAATCACAGTTCAAATAAATACTCCCAGGGAACACAATCTCTCCTTCTCAACTCATGAAAAGAACACATTCAAGCAACTGGCTGGCTTAAGTGAAAACTCATTTCATATGGGGTCTTGTGATTACTTTGTCCTTGTGAAGTTAGCTGCACACCATAAGTGCCTGCGTTTTTTGCCTTTTCAGTCTAAGAACAACATCACAATATGAGTACTCACTGAAATCTTATGTAGGCAAGTTCCCTGACTAATATCTACTAATACCTAAGGACTTCAGGAAAACTACAGGATAAAGATGCAGAATAACTGATTCAGAAAGAAATACACATGTTTAGTCAAAGCTAATATGCTGGTAAAAGTGAAAGACAGTGAGGTGCTAGGAGTGACTGTGTTGGGCCAATATAATGGAAAAATCTTTGCACTTCCCAGAATAAGGCAGAAGACTTACCTGCCTGAGTTTATAATGAGCTCAAGCTGTTAGTCAGAATGCTGAAGAACATCTGATCACAGGAAATCAGAGATCAAGCAGAGAATATTTAAACCTCATTCTCTTCTTTGCACAAGAGAAAAAGGAAAGACCCTATTAATCAGAAAGTTGATTAAAATTTTTCAGTTAAAGAATTTGATTAAAATTTGTGGAACTGAAGTGAAAAACTACAATGCAAGCAAGAAAAAGACCTCTCCAACAAATGAACGTACTCCTGCCTCCCAATGAAGCCTTTAAAAACAAGTGAACTTTAATAATGGAACATAGCTGAAAATAGCTCCCAAACAACCAGGTCTCTAGTAAAGACATTTCCCTGCAGAAATTATGAAACAATGGGACAGACAGGTTTCCTTCGCTCAAGAAACTTTGAAGAGACCCATGAGAACAATTCCCTGGAGAGAAGTGAAAGAAGGCAACAGCGGGAAAAAAAATCAAACATGAACGTCTACAACATCCTGCAAAACTCATCAGCCTTTTATCGCCACACAGCATCAGAGGAGAGCAATAAATGATTTGTTTTGTTTTAAAGAGACTAGTTGTATTATTCCTATTTCAGTGCAGTCCTTGAGCTGCAGTAAACTCATACACAGGCTCTATTACAAAACCCTGAGACAAGGTATTGCCATCCGTGTATCATTGTGGCAAACACAGTCAACAGTATCCTGCCCCGTATTAACAACAGCATAACCAGTAGACCTATAGAAGCAACCATTCTCCTCTATTTAGCAGCTTGTGAAACCGTATTTGGGGTACCATGTCCAGTTTGGGGATCCAAGTAAGAGACAGATATTAACATTCCAAAGCGAGCCCAGAGGAAACCTTCCAAAATGGAACATGTTTTGTACAAGCAAAAACTAAAAGAAATGGGTTTGTTCAGCCTTAAGTAGAAATGGCTAAGAGGACGATGAATTTTTTGCTGTCTTCAGCTATACTGTATAGAGAAGACTTAAAGGTACACAGTGAAAAGACACAAGCCAATGAACACAAGGCACAAGATGGGATATTGCAATTGCATATTACAATCTTCTCACAGTTGTCAAACACTGGAAGAGGTTTCCCAGAGAGACAGCAGAATCTTCATCCCTGGATTTATTCAAAACTCAACTAGACATGGTCCTGAGCAATACAACCCAGCAGGATCTGCTTTCAGCAGGAGGTTGGATCGGGTGACTTCTAGGAGTCCCTGCCAATCTAAATTTTTCTATAATCTAACACCAAGTCTTTAGTCATACCACAACAGCCATAGATGACAGGAACAAAGAATATCAGCACATGGAAGCACTGGTAAACCTTTATCTTGCTGATAGCACTTGCAGCACTCTCCTCCATTTTTTTCACAAGTTCAAAAAGGAGTGAGAGTGATATCATCCTTTCCTATTGGGAAAACCACTTCCTAATAACAGAATTTATGCAAAGTTGTAAGCTAAAACCACTGGAGAAGCTTCAAAGTTCCAACTAGCCTGCACAGCTGCCCTTTGGTTAGGATTGCCAGGGAAGTAGCAAAGTTTTAATAAAAGTAGAAGAAAACCAAAGGAGAGAAAACAGTAGCTGATTTTTCCTCCTCAATCTCATTTCACCATTCAGGATTCCTAGTTACTGATGCCAAAGCAGACTGCATCTTCCTTGATCACCGCATTGTTTCATAACCAGTTCTTATGAGAACTACAAAGTTCATCATGTCCAAGGTGGACAAGTTAGAACCACAGAATATGCTGAGCTGTAAGCAACCCATCAGGATCATTGAGTCCAACTCCTACCTAGCACCATGCAGGACACCCCAAGAATCACACCATGTGCTTGAGAGTGTTGTCCAAACCTTCTTGAACTCAGACAGGCTTGGCACTGTGACCACTTCCCTGGGGAGCCTGTTCCAGTGCTCAACCACCCTCTGAGTGAAAAATTAGACTGCAATTGACTACAATGTTGAGAGCTCTAAGGTACTTTCTCTACCACCCAGTCTGGTAAAGGTTCTCCGCTGGAATCAGACAGAAAGGAAAAACCCAAAGATGAGTAAGTGATCATTTTCTGAGATCAGTTATGTTGTCCAATGTCATTTCAGTTATGATGTTGAATAGCAAATTGGAAAAGCATGGGGCGGGGGGAGGAAATATCTCTTAAAATACTCAGATTGGCTTGGCAGTGAAATAAGACCAGCAAATGCTCTCTTGGTCACCATTGCCTTGTTAATTTGTCTTATTCTCCTCATCTTTGGATCCTTTCCAGGATGTAAACTTGAACACACCTATGTACTCTGAATAGCTGTCTGGACCAGACAAAGACTATCTGAGTCCATTTATCTGAATCCATTATTGTTACCTACAATAATGAAAGGGAATGTATTGGTGCCAAAGATTCTTGCTCTCAGTCACCTTCTTCAGTCTGTACTATATGGATGTTTGTAACTTCCAGTGAAGTTTCAGAGTCACAGGCTATCTTTATTAACTGATTCAAAATCAGAAACTTCAGTTTCTCTTCTTTCATTTCACGTACCAGAGAAAGAGCATCAGATGAAGTACTTTCAGAAAAGTGGTCTTTCTGGAAAAGCAGCACCTGTTATCTGCTTTCATCAAGACTATCACACAGAAGTATCATTAAATGTTTACATGAGATTTTTAAATTTTACGTATTTCAATGTTTCAATCTGTTCTCATGTTTGAGCTCCTCTGACTTTCAAAAGACCAGCAGCGTGCTGCTGATGTAGGATTGCAGACATCTCTACCTCATCCAGTCATCTGTGCTTACAGAAAAGGGAAAAGGAGGCACACAAACATTATGTATGAATTCTCCTCAACCATTTAAACCCCACATTTTTATATTATGTGGAATGTTATATGTCTTAGTCTCAAAACACAGAACTGTGCCTGAAAACATGAAATGTAAATGCTTTTCTTCCCCTCATATTCTGAAATACAGGGGATAATAAACACTTTTATTTCCCAAAGAACTAACTTTCTGAGAGGTGTCAAAAAAAAAAAAAAAGTTATGCAGTGATGTTACTGCAATATCTGTAATTTTTATGCAAATAAAAACTATAAAATATTAAACAGAAATAATTAAATATCCTATAATAAGTAATTAATATTTTTTCCCTCTAAACAAATTGTCAATATTTCAAGCTGACCCAAACTTTATTTGCCAAAAAAATGCAGGTTTGCTAAAAGAATGCAGTAACTCTTGTTTCTAAATAGCATGAAGGACAGAGGAAATGTGATAGTGACCTCTTTGAGAATTCTCCCAGTGCCAACACTTTCCTTTGATAACCCATGAATTGCTTGCTAAGAGGGAATCCTACCCTATCAGACCATAAGAATTCAAATTTTCAATCCACTTTGACATATCAGGAAACCCTTCTGCTACATAACCCACTTATTTTTCCCCTCCCACCTTCCAGTACAGTACACTGCTGGTCCATAAAGCATTTGGGAGTCCAACTTCTCCCTCCTTTTCCCTTCCTCTGACCACCAGGAAGAGAAACCAGCCAGGGAACAGCTCCAGTTCCCTACAACACAATTAGAATTTCTATCCTCTCTGACACTGTGCCTTGTAGTTTGTTGAGGATGAAAGTGTTCTGATGAACTAAAATATCCTCAGTGAAATATATCTGTATGCATAAATTATGGCCAATCCCAATCATTTATGATTTAGCTGCAGAATATATTTCATGAAAAGCTGCTCACGGGTAAGGTGGCTGAGCTTCCATAAGTAATCTTAAGCCCTCTCCCTTTCCACACACATAAAATCAGCCCTGACTTAGATACATCTGTTTCATTACATTCAGTGAAAAGGAGCAAGTAGATTGAAATATTCTATTCTATCACAATATGCAAATGGCATGAGCATACAGTATAGGATTATTAGATGAATCATCTGCCTGTAAACTTGGGTGTTCCCAGGTTTTTTGAAAACATTTTCCCCATGAATACTGCCAGGATGCTTGTTGGTTTTTAGATAATATCTGACCTTCTTTCTCTCCATTCCACAGTAAAATTTTCAGGAGCAAATTCCTGGGAAATCAGCATCATATCTATAAGCTGATAGGCTGATATACCAGTGTAAAAACTTTCCTACTGTGCTTTCTGTTACCATTTTCTATATTCCCTCTCCAGGGCCCCCCAAACCAGCACAGCTTGGTAGCATTTCAAGTTGGATCAAGAAGTGCCATAGACAAAGAATAACTTCAGTATTTCAGGGTTTTGATTTAAGCTGGATGAGTTCAAAACACAACAGGTAGAGCAACAGAATTAATCAATAGCCAGAAAGAGATGTAATCTCACAAACTTGTGGAACTACCCCAAATTTTTATGTTGTTAAACTACAGCTTGAAAGGGACAACTACATTATATATGTCTGAGATAGGAAGAGAGACCAGTTTCAATATGATTTGTTTTCCCTCAAGGTTGATCAGATGTAATTAACCTACCCCAAGTATGTACTTATGGTGCATGCTGTTGATTTCATTCCTGATTCAAAGGAAAACACATGTAAATTTTCAGCAGCTGAGCAGCAAGATGAAGTCAGGAATGAAAAGTCTCACCCCACCAAAGGCTCTGATTCTGTACAAGATACTACTTAAGCCTTGTTTAGTGAGAAGATGTTCTTCCTAAGAAGATATCCATTGAAAAGAAGCATTTAAATAACAAAGTAAAACTCCCGCTGCACACATTATGTAAGATGTTAATAGTTTCACTTAGATCTGGAAACTGTACTCTGCTATTTAAATCATACATCAACTACTTGTAACTAAAGTGTAACATATATATATACATATACACAAACACATATATGTACTGCACTAGAGTCTCAGAGACCTAAGATTTCTAAATGGACCCTAGCAGCATCATTCTCACTTGCAAGACTACATTACATCCCTTTCAGCAAGGAAACTGATAGACAAGAAAGTTCAGAACTCTAACCCATGATATATTCCCTAATCTTTTTTACATTTATTTGAACTGGAATAATAAATGACAGGTTTGTCAATATTGTATAAAGTATATAAGTATGGAAGAACTATAATATATACGGAGAACTATGTAAGTATAGGAGAAGCAATTGCACCTTGAAAGTGTTTACAAGCTAAATATAAGATAGCGAACAAGAGGGAGCCAAATAGCATAAAGTCAGAATCAATAGGAAACAGTTCCCATAGAGTCAGTGGTCAAATGTGGACATTTCACAGTAATGACTGCAGAGGGGAGCTTCAAGCACTATGGACAAAGACAGAGATGATTTTACAGGTATTTAGGTAGCACCTGAAAAGCAAGGAAACAGGCAGAAGAAAGTGGCAACGTTCCCTGGAAAAATAAGAAAACATTGCCTAGTCAACAGACACTCAACACAGTGAAAATCCACAGAGCACCATACAGGATACCACTGGCCTTAGCTCTGGGGTAATGCTAACCAGTTCTGAAAGGATCATCCAGTGAGAAAAAGCCTGACAGTCTCCCAGTAACGGCAGAAGAGCAAACGAAGGAAAACAGCACATTTTTTTGTCTGACACAAACTTGCATGATTATTTTATGAAGCTTCTCCTAAATCAACTGTTTGTCTCCTCTCTGAAGTGGTTCCTCCAGAAGTGGAAGTTAACAAACTGTAAAACCTGTGAAGAGAGATCCCACTAATAAAAGTAAACAGCAAATATTCAAACTGGTTCTTAATTTTTGTTCACACGTGCTTTATTATTAATGCAGTTACTAGCAATTCGAAAGATGAATACACCCAAGTGATTCCAGCAGTTTTGCAGTTCTTTCCTTGTTGCTGCCGTCATAACACGGTGAAGCGGTGAGCTGCTTTTGTGCCTCGCGTTCCCAGCCTGCGAGGCAAGGGCAGCACCCACCTACCTCGCGATGGCACATGAACCTTCTAGAGCATTTGAAACCAGCAGAACAAAGAAGCGGGATCAGCGCACGTTACCGCCGACCCCGTCGCCGCCCCGACGCTCCCCGGGCGGGCGGGATCGCGCTGCGACCCCCGAGCCGCCCCGAGCCCGGCACCGCCCGTGCCCTCCCGGCCGCAGTGATAGCCCGACCCTCACCCCCGCTCCCCGGGGGGCGGCCCCCGACTCACCGATCCCGGGGGCCACGTAGATGAAATAGAGGCAGGATGAGGAAAAGGAGAAGAAGAAGATGAAGGCGAGCATGGAGCGGTTGGAGACGCGCAGCGCCTTCCGCAGCAGTGGCATCCTCCCGCCGCGCCGGCCGCCGGCCGCTCC
>VYXB01001557.1:14894-143112 GCA_013397135.1 Pachyramphus minor | reverse complement strand
CCCGCCCCGCCCGTGCCCGCTTTCCAACGCTGGTGCCTATCCTTCCCCTCCCCTCCCCAGCCGGCGCTGTCTCTGTACCGAGAGAGGGAACGGGGGATCTCGTCGTGCCTCCTGCTGTTTTTAGTGCAGAGCAGTTGGAAACGGGAGTCGGGGCTGGCAGCTGGGCCTGTTTAGAGAAGACTGAGAGTGGATCTCCTCAATACATGCAAATATCTCAAAGGCTGGTGCCGAGGGGATGGTGCCAGACTTTTCAGTGGTCCCCAGGACAAGGAGTGATGGCCGTAAACTAAAACACAAGAAGTTGCACCTCAACATGCGGACGATCTTCTTTACCTCTAGGGTCGCAGACCACTGGAACTGGCTGTCCAGGGAGGTCGTGAAGTCTCCCTCTCTGGAGACATTCAAAACCCATCTGGATACATCCCTGTGTCACCTGCTCCAGGTGACCCTGCCTTGGTGGGCGGTTGGACTGGATGATCTCCAGAGTCCCTTCCAAACGTAGCAATTCTGTGATTCTGTGACCCAGCAGTTCTCCATAGAGCAGATCAGGAAGTGTTGCCTAAAGGTTTGCCTACACTTGTGTTTCAGACTTGCCGAATTCAAGTGTAATGAACTGCACATTCCATTACCAGTTTGCTCCCAAGCCCACTGCTCAAAAAAGGTATTTTTAGAAAGTTGGCAACATAAGCTTCACATCAACTCACTGTTCTTTCTTGCTTCGGCTGCCACAAGTTGCTGGGTAATAGGGACAAGTCAGTTACCATTCTGTTCCTCCTCTGAATGCTGTCACTGATAGGAAGATGAGTGCCAAGGGGTTGGCAGCAGGTCAGGGCATGCCTGTGCGCACTTGAGATGGCAGCAAGATCCAGTTGTGTAAGAATCCAGGTCTGTGTTATTAGTGTGTGTGGAGTTTTGTCAGATGTAGGGTAAAAAGAAAGGAGATGTAGAATTGCCCCCCTTACCCCAATACAATTTTATCACAGTCTTGTACTATGTTTTTTATGCAACAGATTTAGTAATACCTTCCTCTTGTTTCAGTAATCATCACAGAATCATAGAATGTTTTGGGTTGCAAGGGACCTTAAAGATCATCTAGTTCCAACCCCTCTGCCATGGGCAGAGACACCTTCCAGTAGACCACGTTGCTCAGAGCCCCATCCAACCTGACCCTTGAACACTGCCAGGAGTGGGTAATCCACAGCTTCTCTGGGCAACCTGTTCCAGTGTCTCACGACCCTGACATTAAATATTTTTTTTCCTAATATCTAATCTAATCCTAGTCTCTTTCATCTTAAGCCATTCCCCTTTGTCCTATCACCACATGCTCTTCATCTGGTTTCAGTGATAACAGAGACAAATTATTTTGTTCACTCAGCACAGATCATGGTCAGAGTTCATCCCTTAGGCTGAGGGAATAACCTTATGATTTTCTTCACTTCAGTCACAAGCAAACTATTTCCAAACACTCTGCAGGCCTCCATATCAGTACTTTCATATCATAAATGTAAAAAGATTAAGTCAATGGACATGTAAAGGTCAGAGCTAGAAATGAAAAATGATTGGTTAATCAGCGAAGTAGTGATGCAAATAAGTGGTAGTAATAAGACAAACAAATGTTTACTTGGAAGACCTTCTATTTAAACAGTGAAAATCTTGCTGGATGTTGAACATTTCTTTGTACAGTAGAATACAGTACACACAGTAATGATTGATAGCCACATCATGGGCTTCCCTGATTATCACTTTGATGCAGAGCATAGACATAAGGATTTCCTAGCAAGGGTTTCCATAGGAGAGGGAGAATTTCTGCTCCTTTAGCTCTGAAACAAATGTGTCAGTTATATTTTGATGGATATTATTGCAATGGGTACCTCTGCTAGTTTTGGCTGGGGTGGAGTTAGTTTTTCTCACACGTAGTGTGAAGTGGCTAGTATGGGGCTGTGTTTTACATTTGTGCTGAACACAGGGTTGATATTATAGAGATGTTTTTGTTATTGCTGAGCAGTGCTCACACAGAGCCAAGGCCTTTTCTGCTTTTCGTACTGCCGCTCTGACAAGGAAGTTTGAGGTGCATGGGAGGTTGGGATATTCCAGACCATATGGTATCATGCTCAGTATATAAAGTCAAGGAACAAAGGAAGGGGGAGACATTGGAAGTGATGGTGTTTGTCTTCCCAAGTAACCATTACACGTGATGGGGCCCTGCTCTCCTGGAGATGGCTGAACACCCGCCCGCCCATGGGAAGCAGTGAATCAATTCCTTTTTTTGCTTTGCTTCTGTGCGTGAATTTTGCTTTCCCTATTAAACTGTCTCAACCCACAAGTTTTCCAGCTTTTACCCGTCTTATTGTCTCCCTGATCCCACTGGTGGGGGAGTGAGCAAGCGGCTGCATGGGGCTTGGTGCCTGGCTGGGGTTAAAGCATGACAGTATCAAACAGAGGGACACACTGTGTGATACATTTTGTAACAAAATTCTGAATTGCCAGTGGTGGCTATGTAACTTGATATATGTCATTTATTTTATTGAGCACAGTGCAAAACTAGCTAAAGAAACACAACACTGAACTTTTGTTTATGTATATGAATTAAATTTGGAGCTTTAGCTGACTAGTATAGGACATGAACTTGGGTTTATGAAGCAAAAACATACTACTTTATTTTTACATATTAAAGCTATTGATTTACTCTATTAACTCTAATAACTGAGTATTAATTGACACGTAATTCTCCCCCATTCAACTTTTATTAGTGTTTTTGATAGAGTTTTAGAAGATCTGTTTGTATGCTGTAAACATAGGAAAGACATTAAAAGATCAATATGATGACAACTTGCAGAATCTTGTCAGTCAAGAGTGAGGTCTATGGCACAAAAAAATCTTAAGGCTGGCCCTAGCTTTTGTGTGGAGGAACATTAAGCACTACACAACACTGTCTCTGCATAAGTAAAGGCAACTGCCATGTCTTCAGCTAAACAGTATTAATTTTTGTTTCATTGCATAGACTTTTAGGTGCACTTTTGTAAGAATTAAAGGAATTACTGTGATAAACCTGTAAAATAATATCTTAAATACATAGAAACATCACTTGTTTGAATAAGAGACAATATTGGACTTTACTTATTATTGTCAGAAGAGGAAATTCCATTGGAAATACACTGTTCTGCTCTGTTTCATCCTGCCATGGAATTTACACAGAAGAGTTCCTAAACAATTGTAGGTTCCACTGAAAGATGGAAACTCCCTCTGCATTCCTGTTTTCAATCTAACCATCCAAAAGTGGATTTTCTATGGATCAGAAAACACAAAATCAAACAAGATTTCATCAGAGAACAGCTGCAAAACCATCAATGTCTTCAAAGCTACTATCTCTGTCAGTCATTCCGAAAGGTCATATCATCAAATCTAAAAAATGCTGCTGTAGGAATTGCATACCTGAAATTAAAGTAACCAGCTTCCCATGTTGCATAGGCACAATTGTGTGTGATGGCGTTCTGTTAGCAAAATCAGAGCACTGATCTCTTGGAGGAACGTAACAGCACATTTTTGGATAGAGAAAGAGGGAGAGATATTTTTTATCTCGGTCCCTTTTGGAATCCATTCGTAAGAGGGACACCCCAAACCATTGTGGCTTTATAATTGTGGACACTGGGTGCTTTGAGACAACAGTCAGGAAGGAATGCCAGAAGACCTTGAGGGAAGCAAAATTATCTTAAGATGTTGTCGTCAGTGAGTGTAAGACCTGAACCTGACACAGGCATCACTGAAACTGTGTCAGAGGTTCCACTATTCAAGGAAGTAGAGAGTGGTATATTGCTTAGATCATTTGTTAGCACTGGGTGTTAAAAGAATACATGTATGAATGTGCTGCCTATATAACATCCAGGTTTACATTATTAGTTTAAAATCTCACAATTTTTTCCCCAGGTCTTTTATTGCCACATGTTCACATTGTTTCTTATTGCTCATATACAGTCTTTGAAACTGGTGCAATAAACTACTGTTTAATTAGCTGTTTTTTCTCTTCTGTGTAATGATCCATCTTAACTCTGTCTCTCCTCCAATTAATACTCCTACACACATTGCCAAGTTTCACCTGGCTGCCTCCATAGTTTATATTGTTCAGGCAGAAAAGCTGCATGATTTTGTCACAGCTTTTCTTGTCATTTGTCTGTTTGAAACACTTTTTATCTACAATGAAGTACTAAAGTACCATCTAAATCTCTCAACTTTTGCATTGTCTTCTTTTTTTCTGTAAGTTTAATCATTTATACCAACATTATTCTGTCTTCCTTACACCCTGCTTTACATTCCAATACTGTCAAGCTCACTGTCATTTCACTTTCAGTTCAGCCAGCCCAACTGCTTTACTTAGACTGTAATTGATAGCCCAGGAAGCAGAATTATTCTTTCACACTCTTTTTACAGGAGCTCTTTCCTACTCAGACCACCTGTCTCGCAAACAAGCCCAGTGAAATGCAGCCAAGCCACAGAACCTCCCTTGGCTCCAAGCAACCCCCTGAGCCACAGCCAAAATTCTGTGATCAGCTTTCTCCTCACTACAAGGAATTCCATGAAATATTCCCCATGGCTTGGCATCTTAAATCTTTTGCTTCAGTTTTCTTCCTTGACTTTTCTGTTTTCTTTAATGGTAGTAAAAAGCATTGATAAATAAGCATAACATAGTTTCATTAATAATCCTACATGTAACAGTTTCTTTGTTGGTATTGTTCGTAAATACCTTGGGTTTTTCATTTACTTGGATTTAGCAGCGTGATTTTGATTAATCACACTTTGTTACGCAGGGCAACAGCATTCCAGGATCCTGTAAAATAATGGATAAGTAATCCTTCTTGTAAGGTCAACGAGGAGTTAAAATGCCTGGAGTTAAAAAGCTCAGGGTAAGAAGCATGAGAATACGCTTGACAGTTCCAAGAAAATGCACAGTCTGTATTAGATTTTTAAATACTAAAATATTAATTATAATTAAGGGTTCATTCAAGTTGTGTCAGAGTGATCTAGACTGCAAGGGAAGTTGATGTTCCTGAGTGTGGCACACAATCACATAAAACTCAACCCAAAAAATAATAAGAAATAGAATAACATACTGAAGGTTTGAGTCATGTGACCTAACCTCATTACATCCATTATAATCCCATTACTAAATCAAATGTCAAATTGGAAGTATTTTGAAAAAGTTTGGGATTTTTTTTGTAGTATAACTTCATACCTAAAACTTATTTTTGATAACTGCAGTCTCTGAGTTCTATATTCAGAGTTTGCAGATGTGTTGTGGCTGCTACTATAAATGAGTATTGTCCAACAAGAAGTGTTGTGAATCTATTTTCTTTCACAGGTGGATGAAAAAAAAAAGAAACAGAAACATTAGGCAAGGCCTTGTATTCTTTGTTTCCAGCATTCCTTCCATGTGTGTCCCATGCTGTGATATTTTGCAAAATCATACTCTTTTCTTCAATTAAATTAATAGATAACAACTAATTTCATATTTCAGTCACATTTAACTTTTCTAGCTAATGCTCTTTTCTTTTTTTTGAAGTAGATTCATATCCAGTTTCTTATATAAAGATGTAATTACTACTTGAGGAAAGATCACCTCCATGGAAAGAAAGGCAACTTTTTCTAATGCTAATCTTGAATCCAGAGGTCATAAGAATGTCTATTCTAGAGTTGAACCATGAAACATTGAGGAAAGGGAGGAAAGCTCTTGGTGTGCATGAAGAAGCTCACACTAGCACCTCACGTTGTTTTAACACGTCAGGCAACCTAAAATAAAGTAACTTCTCTCTGTGACAGTTAAAACAAAAATCAGAAAAAAGTGTTTGGGGAGAAGGTTTGCTTTTTAAATTTTCATCCTAAGTGTTAGAAAGCTACTTCCATTAAAATAATTTAGTAGCTGCTGTACATCTGTCTACCAAAGATGCAAAACTCCTTAGCCAAATTGTAACACTCAGATTTATGAAGTCGAGAAACAGGAATATATAATAAATTCTTACATGCCATATTAATATTTTATGATCGCAAATAGAGCCTATAGTTAGTGAGTTTTAAAGTTTTAAACTCAAAAAATGAAGCTAAAATGCTCTTATTTATTAGTTTGTCAAGAATTTTCTCCAGCAGGCAACCATTTTGTTGCTGTGAAAGTGCAGTATGAAGAGGAATTGATAGAAGAGTAAGTTTGGGAATCATGGGAGTTATTTTGCTGTAACTTGTATAGGTGAAAATAAATGCAGAGTGACACATAATCACCACTAACTAACATGCAATACTATTTTCACAGAAACCAGAATTTAAATGGCCTGAATTACTGACATCAGAATTAGTCTGAAACCTCTATTTGCTACATTTGGAGTAATAGCTGTTCCTTAAAACATTTCTAAAAAAGGACTAAGAAATACTAAGAGAGGACTGCAGGCTAAGCTGACACTCTTGGACTGCTTCCCTAACCTCACTTTTTAAGATGTTATTCAATTCTTAAAAACCAGAGTACAAAAATAAATCATGCAATTTGACTGGTAATCACTTCAGTGGTGAAATAAATTAATAGAAGATTTTGTGGAAGGCTTGAGGACTTTTGCTTTGCTTTGTTTTTTATGGCTAAAATCTTATCCTCAGAGAAGCAATTCCTTTGCATATATAAATAGAAGCAATCTGGTCCCACTCTTTCTATTGCAATTAAGAAAAAAGCAATCAGAGTTTGTTAAACAGACTTCAGAGAGAGTAGAATCTTACGTCTTAGAAGACAGATGTTTTCTGATTAAGCTTTCTATTGCAGTCTCATTTAAATTGCATAAGTCACAGATAACTTTAGCAAATGTTACAGTTGGTGGAATTCCAATACTTTGTTCACTTCTCAATAACAACTTCATTTAGTTTGTGAGGTAGTGTTTCAATAGTTTGAACCTCCTTAAGAGCTTCTGTCCTCAGAAAAACTCTTTGGTATATTGGAAACCTAAATAATAATCTAAAGTTTTCCTACAGAGTCATCTTGATACTTTTCTACTTACAATATTTAAAAAAAAAAATAAATCCAACAACAACAAAAAAATCCACAACAACAAAAAAAGAAAAAAAACACAAAGAAAAGAGTGCTAAAAATGAATAAGTGTATTTTCATGAATCCAACAACATTATACAGAGGGTCATGTACTGACAGTTGCGTAGAGACGGTGATGCTGACCGTAATTGTTGTTGCTTATGCTTCTCACTACAAAATCTCCATTTATTTTCTTATCATTTAAGTAATAAGTAATTTGTTAAGATAAAAAAAATTCTGTGTAAAGTGTCTTTCCTAGGTTCAAGCAAGCAAACAAACAAAAATGCAGGAAGCAAAAATCCACTTAACACTTCACATGCCTTGCTCCCCAAGAGAAAATCAGCAGGATCATTTGGTCATAATTGAAATTATCTATATTTTGAAAGACAAATATTGGCCTTTAACCCATCTGTTTGCTCACTCATGGGTGTGCTCATATTCTTGAATGCAGCTGATTTCTTAGAACACGTGAAATTCTGAAGGTACTGTCCCTACCAAGCATTTGCCAACCTCTCAGTGTTTCAAGAACTGACAGCAAACATATGTTTTGAAAAAAGCTTAAAGATTTTAACAGTGTTGCAGTTACTCCTTGGGGAAGTAAGACATTCTGGGACGAAAGAATACTAAATATATTATACCAGCTACAACAAACACACAGATTTTGAAATTCTAGAAGTAGTTACAAACTCCGGTGAACTCCAGACAACATAAGAAAAACACCAAACTTGGAAGAGTTGTTTAATTTAGAGTTGTTCGGTTTAGGTTTTGGTTTTGTTTGTGTTTGTTTGTTTGTGGGAGGTTTGTTTGGGTGTTTTTATTTGGTTCCTTTGGGATTTTTTAAAATCATATCTAGTTCTAGATTTAAAGGAGATTTTGAATCACAATTTTAGGTTACCTTTCCTAGCGTTAGCTAGAACTCCTTCCTTCTGTGGATAGCTTTACTTGCAGTACATTTCTTAGTATGCTTATAGATTAGTGGTGATCTGGTGCATTATGCTGCAAGACCTTCTTTCCAGTCTGCATACCATAGCTTACAAAAGCTAAGGCTGAAAAAGGCAAAAGTAGCCCTTGGCACAACCTTCAGCAACCTAAGACTGGTCTGCACTACTGAGGGCCTCCAAATCTCAATATGCTGAGTTTTTTCTGCTAGATCATTTCCTATCCAGAGACAACAAATAATAAGTATCCTACAAAACTCTAAAGAGGTCTTAGGATAGCCATTTATTCCCATTATCGGTATTACCATGGTACCTAAAAGTGCCAGTCACAGAAGAGAACCCAAACATTGTCCTATGATCTGTATATATGAAAAAATGAAAATAAACTCTACTGCAGGAATTTATATTTGTTCTATATTCAGGATGTTATGATTCTGTTGTAGATATTTAGACATGTATACACACATCTACATCTGGCAAAAATGTGTCTTTTCACTCACTTCTCAAAGCTGGTAGTTTATCTTGATCTGAAACACAACAATAAAATTAAGTCCATGAAGCTCCATATGCTTAATAAGAACAACAAAAAACTACTGTGGAAATCAGCCTTCCAAAAACTAATTAGATACTCTAATTGCGTATTGTTGCTCAGGGAGATTTTCATGACTGAAAACTTGTTAAGATTAATTTTTCCAAGTGCCTGTGGTAAAACCAGTAAGAAATATTGAATTATTATGAACTGTGGTTATGACATTATTTTTGTTATTCTCAATATAACCAAAATCATTAAGGTCTTAAATATTTTAATTTATTTAAGAATAAATATTTTTAAAAACAAAGCACCAAACAAGCAAAAAATAAAAGCACTAAAGCAGGAACAGCGTCTTGCATCTGAACATTTTCTTAGTGTCTATTTTTTTCCTCCAGACCTTCTGATAGAATGACATTAAAAGTGTTTAAATGCAAACTGAAATTAAGAGAAAAATAAAAATTCTGCATTTCAGAATACTTTTGGAGACAATCAAACAGACCAATGAATGAGTATGAACTTATATTTAGATTGACGATTAGTGACATGGCACCAAATGTGCATAAAGTCAGATACAGGGAATCTGGAAAATATGTTTTCTGATAGGGAAAGAAGGTCTTTTCTTTCATAGTATCTTTTAAATATGAATGTAAGTGTTCTCTCTATCCTACTTAGCATCTATTTTCCACGGCTAACACACATATTTAAAGAGAAGTCGGACTCTTGGTGGTGTTAGGGAAAAGGACTTGACAGCCCAGGAGGACAAGATTACCAAATTAAGTTACTGTGTATTATACTGAAAGACTAACATCCTTCTGTTCTGCATATTTTATGTTACAGTGGAGATAACTTGGGTATCTTATTTACTTTGGAACTAATATATTCTTTCTCTGTTTTCTTTTTCATATGACTGGGAATGCTTCCCATAGTTCCCAAGTGATTGCTTAAACAAAAGGTTCCAATTCAGTTCTACTAAAGGTTAAAAAAATTGCAACTTATCTTCTTTGGAAAGAAATCAAAAAATCACAGAAAACAATTATATTGGAGAAATTATGCACAAAGAGACCAAACAAAACTGACACAATTACCCAACTTCTACATTACCTGTAACTTAAATTTCTAGTCCTTTCTGTTTGTTTCCTCTTTCTTTTTCCTGTATTGTCTTTTTAGTAAATACAGAAGTTCACAAAAAATTGTTGAACAAAAAAAGCATTTGAAAATATATACTCCTGCAACAACAACAAAAAAATTATTAGTTAATACTATCTGTGGTTCAACAGAAAATACTTTCTTGCTTTAATGTTCTGAAAATCATACGTTCATTTTATTTATTCCTGTATTTGGTGTGGCTTAGTTCAAAATCCTTAGCTGGTGATTTTAGAGCTCCTTATGTTCAGCTAAGTCTAGAAACAGTTTAAATGACCCAAATGCTTTAGGAGGCAACACTAAACTATCAAATTTCCAGGGCTGTTCCCATTATCCTAGATGCATAGAAGATTTGCAGAAAGGTGGAGATGAAAATATCCTGTTACAGTCCTGCAGTGAATTTATGTTGTTTGTGTGTATGCAGGTTTCGTTGACAGATCAGGAATTAAGTAGGAAATATATTTTTTTTAACTGGTTTTGTCGGGTTTATAAAAACCTTCTCTTTTTAATGGATAAATTCATGATTGCTATTCTGATAATTACACCTCCAAAACCTGTAATTTAAAAGGGTACAAAAAGAAGTGAAAAAAACCAGGCAGAGCTGTGGGTGGTTTTTGTACAAAGAAAACTAAGTGGGTCAGGATACTTTAGTTTGAAAGTTAACAACAAGGAGAAGATAATTAATGTATGACTATTCCTTTTCTTCCCCTCTAAACACAGAAAGTGGGAATCCTTCAAATAAATGATCGGACTAATTTAAAGCATACAAAAAGAAGTATATTTTCATGCACTGCAAAATTAAATTTTAAAACTCACTCTCACAGAGAATTAGAGAGGCCAGAGAAAAATTTGTCAAAGCCAGAGGAGATACATTTGATAATGACTGATGGACTCAATGATTTGGTCTGAATCTATGGTTCCAGTAACCCCCAAACTGCTGACCACAGAAACTGAGGAGTCACGGAGAAGCAAATACATCCACCCTCTTTCTTGACGTAGCCTCTCTGTCTGGGACAACACAGTGAGCAAGGTGAATCACAACCATTTTGGACATTTAACATTTTGCAGTATAAAAATCACAGCAAGTTAATCAAGCAAATAAATACTGTTAATGGAATGCAGTAAAGTAACACTTTAGCTCTGAACCAAAATTTGTGAAATATGTACTGGATTTGACGTAACAGAGAAGGTCTTACACATACAGGAGCCATGTTACAAAGCTGTTGTGGCACACAGTTCTGGAATATGGAGATCTAAAATTTCAGTGGAAGTTATCAGACAACCTGATAGTCCCATAGCAGAAAAGAAATTATGAAGCCCAACATTTTGAAGCAGGACTAAATTTTTTACCGAGATTTTTTACCCAGCGTTATTTATGCTCTTGAAATCCACAAGCCATTCTGTGACTTCTGTGATTAGATCAGTCCCAGGCTCATTTTTAAATACTTTTATTTGAAAGGATCAGCAACTAATAATCTGTATTACCCAAAGTTATAGTTATTAACTTTTCTGAATATAAATAGAGATTAAAGATTATAGTTCAGATAGAACCGTTATGTTCAGCACATACAACAAAACAATACACAGGTAATCACTTCAAACAATGACGTTGCTTGTGAAAGAACAGTTTAAAAAGGAAAGCTGTGTCAAAGGCTCAGATTTGCAATCCAGATGATTTTGTAACTGGCGGAACATTAGGAGGGCTCACACTAACTGATTATATATGTATTTTTAGGCCCAGAAAATGGAAAATGTTCCGTAGGATTGCATATGAAGCCTAAGTCAAGGCGTAGAATTGCAATTGCCTGGTCCTGCTCTATGTTCTCTGCAGTTGAGGAAAAAACAGCTAGGTCAGTGCATTTTATTGTTGAGAAATCATTTTGGGTGCCAAACCTCAGATTCATGATTGTTTCCTTACTCTTGGGTCACCTGTGTGTTTAAAGACTGCTCCTTCTTCCAAGCCTATTGATATACATGAGTCTGTCAGTCAAAGTCAGAATGATGCAGAGAAAGAAAGGTGGCGTGGTTTTGGTTTTTTTAAAGATTGGGGAGCAGCAGCAGCAGCAAAGCCTCCAAGTCCCTGTCACAAATGAGTTTGTCCCTCTCCACTTCCAATTCTCTCTTTTTATCTCTCATGAAAAAAAAAATAAAAATCTGTTCAGACCTGCCTCTTCTGTTCCCTTAACACTGCATGTCAACATTCTACTTCTTCTTTCCTATAGACTTGCAAGTCTGCTAGATCAACTTGCTGAGGGCCACACAAGATCCATGCAAGTGTTCATAGCATCTAGGTATCTATTTTGTTCCACCCTTACTCTGCTGAGCTGCTGTAAATGCAATCATCTTTTTCATAAACCTGAGTAAATACAAGAACTTTTCAGACAGAATTGTGGTTGGTTTTCCAAATTTCATAAAATAACATAGAAACCTCCCATATGACACAGTGTCATTAAATAGTTAAATTATGAAAACTAAAAATTGAATTAAAATTTAATAGCTTTTAAATGCCTACTCTTTATTTCAGGAGGATCTATTGAATAATATGATAGTATGTTTTTGCTAGTGCTTAGTATCTGTGGTGAGAACATTGGGCTTTAAGGTAGTTGCCATACCAGTATCACAACCAAACCAATAATCTCTCACTAAAGACAAGAAAGGACTTTCCTCCCCTTTACTCCTTCTCTCCCCTTCCTTCTTGTTCATTAGTCACGACACTGCTTCCAAACCTTTATTCAGGTATCTATTGCTGTAAAACCCTCTATATACTGCTCTCTCTATATATATATATTCATAAAAACAGGATTGCACTAATGTGGAAATGAAAGGTTTGTCACTGAAATAAAGCGACCATAAAGGTTTTTTTATTCTTTTTTGGAATTGTCCGCTCTCGAGTTTGACTTGTCATGCATTCAGATTTTCTTATAAGGGTACATAGTGAGTATGCCAGCCTTGCTGGTGAGTTAATTCTGCTCCAGATGGCCTGTCCAGGCATGAGCAGGACAGATGGCTTCAGACCTTTCTGTGGTGGGAAGTAGAAAAAGGGTAGATTTTTCCCTGCATGTGCTTTTCTTTTTTGATTTGTGTTTTTCCTGGAAACAATTTTTGTTGCTACAAGGCCACTTAAGTGATTGTGAGTGTTCATTTAGTGCCCTTATTGTGGGCAGACTTTAAGTCTCAGATGATGGCTCAAAGGTCTATAACAATCACAGTCTCTCAGATTCAGTTTTTTTGTTCTCTGACAAGATATATTCCAGTCATTAAAAGGGCACATGTGGGAGCAGAAGAAACAAACATATTGATCTCTGATTATTATCTCTTTCTTTTTAAATCCTACTATCCAATCAACTTTTTCCTGCTAGGAATGCAGTCCTGTCTGTCGCGGTGACCTCAGCGAGGTTATCACTTGTAAAAGTTATTCTATAATACTAATTCATAAAAATTTGCGGAAATTATAAGAGCATAAGGGTTTCCCTTTAATTATTTCACTACTATCCCACAAAAAAGTAAAACCCCAAGATTTTTCTTTTTATTTTATTACAAAAAATTCCAGCCAGAATTCAGCAGTGATGGTATTTTTCTGTTAAAAAAACTAAATCTGGATTGGGTTCCTCATATGCAAGTGTGAAATGCTGTGAAATTGCACATCAAACTTTGCATTACAACTGTCATACCTTCATAATTCAGCAAAGCTTTAAATCTGTTCCTCAGACACTAATTATAGGGAAATTAGCTAATCCTTGGATGGGTAGTTAAGCCTTCACTGGGTCCTTTTGCAGGTCAGTAGCTTCTCACCTACAAAATCATGGCATTGCTCTACTGAACATGAATATTAAGGCATGGCACTAACCTATATTTCTAAATGTTTTATTAGATGACGTTTAGCTGTCATTTCCTAAATTATATACTAAGTGTTGAATTATCTTCTGCAAACATTGCATTTTGTGACATTTCTTAGACATATGGCATTAGCTTTTCTGATAGGAAACCAGAAACCACTGCTGAGACTCTCTCAGTTGCTGTACAGTGTCACAGTTTCAGTAAGACAAAGACCAATCATCCTATTTCGCAGATTATGTGCTACAAACAGAAATGTATTCTTTAGCACAGGTCAATATTTGCTCTTATCTTAGTTTATAAAACAATAAAATGTCATAGGGTGTGAATAGAAGGGAATAGCTTTAAAAATAAAAAGAGAGAAGGAGCAAAATTAATACTCTTTATTACAGAATGCTTCCCAGTGAGAAAGAGCACAACCTGTGATAGAGACCCTACACATATTAGGAAGAAAAAAGGGAAGGAAAATTTTTGTGTAGCAAAAGGAGGGTGGATTCTGAAATAGCATCTTGTGCATAAACTACAGTGGCATCCAGCAGAGATAAATAGAGCATTTTTCTGCAAAGCGTCAGGATAAATATGATATCCATCTTCCAATCTGTGAGAAGAGACCATGTTCTTAGATTAAAATATTGCACGAATACAGGGAAAAACCCTTTTTATTGGAGAGCTGAAAAGACATTGGAAGGAGAGAGAAGCACCTCATTTCTCCAGGATGTTAAAAGCTAGAAATTATTTAGTGGTGCATAGTAAATGTGGAACCAGCAGCCTGACTCCATTACCTTATGCCATGTAGGTCAACATGAAAGACAGAGAGAGAGAGAAGTATTGAAATTAAAGATTATTTTCACTCATCTTGCATAAATGCAAAACATACCTATGTTATTTTCTGCTTCGATGAACAAGGCGATGAAGTTTCATATTTCTGCCTTTAGAATACTGAAATACTTTAAATATCTAAATTAGAATGAGTAAATAGCCTTCAGGAAATACTTTGGTGTTTTTTTTCTCTCTCTGTCTTTCTACACTCTGCAAAGCCTAGACAACTTATTAAAACACTGGGAATTTAATTCCACCTTCTGAGTTTGGGACTTTTACATCTGTAATTTTTAGTTTTCTAATAGATGACCATGGAATATCAGACTCTTCTGAAAGACTGAGATAAGAATGAAAGGAGACTAAAATTGGCCTAAACAAATTGTACATGTAATAGTTGACAACAGGGGTATCTTATTCTGATTCCATCATCTCCATCGATTGCTTTCAGTTGGCTTTCTCACCTGTTACTAGTACCATTTCTAAGAGTGTGTTTTATTTGCCATGTTTCTTCTGTTGCATTTCAATTCCATGTTGCAGAGACCCTGTGAAAGAATATTGAATTCGTGGTCACTGGTCACGCTTCAAAACCTCAAGACCCTATTTAATAGACTATAAGGTGGCTAAAACATAAAAGACACTCTAAAGCAGTTGTTTGCAGCAAATGCCAGTTGTTAATGACCCAACACAAAATGTCATCTAGGTTCCACATAATAATGATTCATTGTAACCTAGGTAACTCATTTTAGTAGCATTTGCTAGAACAGAAATTCCAGGTCTTTAAAATTAACTAGAAGGGTGATGTTCTTAATAATAAACCAGCCTAAAAATTAACTAGTAATTCCAAAACCAGACAACTAAAGCAACTACTGTAGTTGTATGTCAAACATCTTTCTATTGTCTGTTCTCATTATACTCATTTTTTTCCATAAAAATAAAATGCCCCAAATGAAAGTTATTAAGAGATAATGGGTTCATCATCATTTAAAATTACAGGACTGCATTTTTTCTTTTTGTTTATTTAATATGACATAGGCCTGATTTTTTCCTTTCAAAATCTCAGATACATGATTTGGAAGATTAGAGTTCTTTGAAATATTGTAATATATTAAGACAACATGAAAGGATGCCATCTGAATTTTATTACTAAGGAATGATGCAGGCTGCCTTGTAAGATGACCCAAAAATTACCCCTTATCAACATTTATTAGAATCATGTTGCTAATGCTATTCTCCATGGATCTTTATGAGACTTGTAGAGCACTTAGTTTATTTGTCCCTTGGCTATCATTGCATTAAAATATGCTTATACATCCACCCATGTGTATATTTGTTTTTAGCAAAACTCAATTAACTGGAGATACTACGTATTCTGAAAAGTAAGTAAGTGATCAAATTCACCAGGTCAACCTCAAATCTACAAGTCTGTGTTTCTGTACTTCATAGTGTTAAGGAAGTAAAAGACCAATTCCTCATGCTTATCATATTTATTACCTTATTATCAAATGGAAATTGAAATCTCATCGCAGTAGTCATTTTCATTTTCAACGTAGGAAATAGAATTTGCCTTGAAGAATTTTTTGCTTAATATGAAGGACCTTATTGATGCCTTCAAAATGTAAAAAAAAAAGTTAATCAGGTCCCAAATATTCTAGACTTTTATTTTCCCTTCAATAAAGATAAAACACTATACTGTGTTTTCTCAATTCTATCTTTTGATATTTTTAAAAAACTTTTTTCTGCACTCTTTAGAGGGAGAAAAATCTCCCAACATTTAAATAGCAAAATCACATCACAAAGAAAACACCATTTTTGATAGCTGAAATCCAAAGGAATGTTATTTCTATTTTATTTCTATTTTACAAATAGATAAGTCAGAGCAGATTGGAAGTATATGAACTATTCAAAAATAGCCCACACATAAGTTCATTCTTCCTTTATGATGTTTTAAAAAGCTGCTATCTACTGATGAAGTGAATTGTTCTCAATGTTTATGTATAATCCCTTTTTTCAAATAAATGGATTTTTCTTTCTTTTTCCCCATAAATAAACAGAAGGAAATTCTCAAAATACAATTACTTTGTTACATGATAATTTATTTCTCGGTTTAATTGTTCCCAAACCAAAATGTTCCATGTTGTGTGTGAGTCCTTTAAATATAAAATCAATAATATTACAAACGAATCCTCTACTTTTCACATATTTGTTATATTTTTCTAAAAGTTGAGACCATTTTTTTCTGGAAAAATTGCTGTATGCTTGAGTTTGACAAAGGTGACCTTACTTTAGCTGCAAAAAAGGTACAGGTAGTCAGTCTGTTCATTCAAAAGTGGATAACCTGTATGGTCAAATGTGGAAAGCATTGCAAAAGGTTCTGGGTGTGTTCATTGGCATATGAATTCCATGAAAATAATTCAGCTGTGGCACTGTGACTAAAGATGGAGAAAAGCACTGGTTCAAGTAGTTGCAACTTTTTTTGCAGACTTCTGTTGTTAAATGAAGTTGATGTAAGGTAGTTGGGGTGCAGTGCTTAACCTAAGGCCCAGCACTACTGAAATATATAACCAAACAGGTGTAAGAGAGGAGGCTTCAAATTGGAACATGAACAAGTTAATGAACAGCAAAAACACTGGTTATTATATGAAAGTGGAAGGTGCAATTAATGTTCCAGTGGCACAGAACAATTCTAATAATTGAGAAAATCTCTCTGTGATTTTAAGGCATGGTTCCAAATGTACTAATACATTTCTTGTCTAGAAACTTCATCTGGGGTATTGCTTGCACAATATCCACAACTTGGCTACTGGGCACTGAAAAGTTTCTGGTTTAGACTTAGCTGGGTTCCCCAGGTTTATTGTTTGGAGTGTTGTTTGTTCTGAAGGTGGAGAATTTTTGGAGCCAACAGTCCCTCAAAATGCTCCAGTTTTCAAAATTATTCAGGTCCGCAATACTGGCCCAGGCAAGAGGGTAGGTAGGTAAATTTGTTAATAGTTCAGATCACTGAAGTGGTAAACCTGTTTCTCACTCAGTTAAACCAGTTATTCAGACTAACCCTGTAATGACAACATAACATTAGCATTTCTAGCATTTTCCAGCTATGAAAGGGATCAGATAACTCTTTTCTAACCGTTCATGAAAACTCTGAGAAGGCCAGCAATACCATTTCTCAGTCACATGTGTTTAATTTGGTTACCCTTTCTGTAAATTCAGGCAGAACAAGTAATTTATTCTGCCTGCTTAGAAGACTGAACATTACTCATGAAGGACCTTTTCTGCTAGTGGTTCATAACATTTTTACAAAGGTATTGCACATAGTAAAGGTGACGCACAGGTTACACAACTGGGGCATTAGGAAAATTGGGTTGTGTTCAACATGCTTGCTTGAGTGTACTTTCAAATTGGTAAAATAGACATGAAATTAGGTTCCATAAGAAGTTATATTCCTACTCTTTTGTAATTTCTAAGTGTAAATCAGCAAGAGGAATACAGAGAAGTAACAAAAACTCCCTCCAAGTGAAGTGGATATATTTAATCTCTGAAGCAAAGTCCCTTTCAGCTGACTTTGGAAAGAGAATCAGGATCTGTTACCCTGCTTGCACAATACTGCACCTCACTTCAGTCTGTAGCCAGTGAGAAATTTGACCATGCACAGAATGAAGTGGAAATATTGCACAAGTTGGTTGCCTTATGGGCAAGCATATGTTCATTTATTATGAAGAAGAAAAACGATTCACATCAAAGACTAATCAACTGTAGCCTTGATATAAAACAGGACATAAAGTTTTTTGACAGACAAACTGTATATGATGTATATACACAGTGCAAACTCTTAAAGATAATGATATATGTCCATCTATTTGTAGGGAACTTAAAACTTCAGTGTCTTCTGAGCATAAATAGTCACTCAGAAGAAGTATATGTTACAGGAATCAATGCCCAGTAGTAGTGTATAGGACAAAAAATGAACTTCAACTACAGATATCCAACAGGAATATTAGTTGTTCCTCAGGTTTTTCTCTTAGAGCATAGCAGCATTTCACTGCAGAGAAAGTTTCTATAAAAATCAAATCCAGCTATACAAGCTTTCTGGTTTTCTGTGTTTTTCTGCATCTTTGTAGGTTTATATGACTTCTCTTACCATTTCAACACTACTCCAGCAATTACATCAGCACAAAACCCTTCTTTTACTGCAGGCAAGTGAGGAAGGCAGGAAAGAACCATTTTCTAGAAAAGTGGGGTGTTTCTGCAAAAGCTGCTTTTCTCCATTCGAGCTACTTCACCTTGTTCTCTTCAGCCTCAACCTTTTCAATGCTTTATATTTTTATAGAGGAAGAAAGGGGTAGCCAGGACTATTTTTAGCAGCACTGATTCACAGTCTCTTATGATTCCCTAATCACATGAGGCTGAGATGAGTGCTGGTTATTAGTAGAGTACAATACCTGGCATACACTGCAACAATAGAACATCACCTGAAATTACCTTCGGAATTTACCAAAACAGAAAAACCCACGCATTTAATTAGAATGTTGTGGTTTCTTTTTAATGAGTTAGACTTACAATTCGGAGTTTATTTTAAGTAAGTATTTAGCACATTCTTTCCTTCCAGATTATGGATTTTAATTTATTTCTCTTAACCATTTGCATTAAGAAGGAGACCACAGGACTTAGCTTTGTCAATAACCTCAACTAGTGTAAAAGCAGCAGGAGAGACAGAAAGAGGCACTGCAACAGAAATTATTTCTAAATCTGCAGTATTCTTTAATATTTTGATTAATTTCTGTTCTCAGCTGGTCAAGTAGAATACATTTTATTTTTATATGGTTTCTTATGGAACAAATTTCTTTCTCTGAATTTCACTTGCACTTAATTTATAACCTCCAGACCAAGCTCATTTACATTTATCTTGTGCTCGGGAGCTCCATTAGTTTCTATGGAATTATTTCCAATTTCAAAGAAAAAAGAACATATCCTCCTTTCATTCCCTCTCCATCAGAGAGAGAGCTGGAGCTGTGCTTCTGCTTACGGTCTGCAGGGAAACATCCTCTAATTACGTCTGACATAGCAAGGTAGATATGAGATACCAGCAGAAGTGCAAGGTGTTGCTTGCTTTAGTTAAAGCACTTTTCTCTTAGCCAGAGAAAGCAGGAACATTATGTTTAGAACAGTTCACCCCACTTGCCAAAGCAGAGGAATCTAGGTTTATCTCCATTACATTCACAGAACACAAAAGAATCAATACTTTGCAGCTGAAATTTTCTCCTTTAATATCCACCACCTGTCAAAGGCAGTACAAGAGCTAATTCCATTATCAGATTTAAGGAAAGCTGCCAGCTCTGGTGATTGTTTTCAAGTAGCTGGGTCACAGATCTTGATTACATCTGCATGCTGCAATCTTGCACAAGGATTGCTCTTGGTCATTATATTGGAATAAAACCTGTTCAATTCCCAGTCACTTTGGATCCCACTGTTTTTCAATAAAACCAATATGACTTAAAAATTTGATATGGAGAGGTGAACACTATTCAAGGAGAGTGTCATGTTCTACATCCGTATTTCAGTTAAGAAATGCCACAGCATACCTAGGCAGATTGAAGGAGAAAAAGCAGGGAACAGAAATTAAACTTCTTATGTGTTTGTTGTGCACCCAGAAACCCGGAATTGGAGTCACAGAAAATCTATCCAAAACCACCCTTGGGCATGGCTCAAGAGTTTTAAACAAGAGGAAGCTCAGGGAGCAACTCAATGTGTGTCTGATTAGAGTGTACCTATAGGTATTTGACAAATCTGCATATGCCATCTGAAATTAATAAAGGCAGATGTTTTCTAAGAAGATTCAATTACGGTATTTCTACTAGACATGGGAACTAGAAAGTCACCTATTCCTTGCTTCAACCTGTTTGAGATGCTGATCACAGTGTACAGCTTAATATGTGAGGCTTATTACATTATTTCATTTTCTGTGAATTTTTTCAAATGGCTCCTACCTGAGTTAAGAAAATGTGAAGTCATGATTTAAGACAACTGCAGCTAGGCAGCTTGCCTGCTTGTCAAGCCGAATAGCTTTGCAGTACTTTGGTGGAATGGAACTGAACTTGTTCTCCTTGTAAAATGATGAAAAATATGCAAATCTCTTTAATATATATGATAAGCCCAGGATATTAGCAATCTTTTACTTTAGTGTAATGTTCTTGCAATAAGCGTTTTCCATGGTCGGAGCATAGAAATGGTTCAGGCCATTAATTTCCTTTCATCTTATTAAAAAAAATAAAAAAAACTAGAAACCCAAGAGATCAAAATATGCAATAAAGCAGTGCTTGATCTGAACTGTCAGAAAGTTTTCTAGTAAGATATTACACTTACCCACGATTCTGGGTAAAGGAAGTAAATGTTCATAATTAACTATCTGGAGGTAATTTGGGCAAATCACTCACTCGCTTTTTGCAGCAGTCAACACTCCCTAATTTTAGCTTTATACACCCACACAGAGTCTAGCTGATTTCAGCGAGGCACTGCAGAGAGCAGAGACCCACCCATTATGCCAGCACTAGACTGTCAACTCAGAATTTATTAACATTAACCTTTTGGATATATGCTACTCTCTTCAGATCTCAGTAACTCAGTAATTTGTATCTGTCTGAGGAAAACAAACAAATAAACATAAAACCAAATCAGATAAATATAGAGTAAAGACTATCTCCTCTATTGTAAGTCATGTTTCCATATTTGCTAGTAACTACTATCAGAATATTTTTTAAAAATATATACTATCATTCTCTATAACTACCTGAAAGGAGGCTGTAGTGAGATGGGGCTCAGCCAGTTCTCCCTCATGTTTATATAGTATTACTCTACACCATTTCTTTGTGTTTATTACCCGAATGAAATCTGTACTGAAGTTGGCCAGTGCATGCAAATACTCAGTCAAACATGTATTTTAGAATCTGTGTAGACAAACTGGGCTTTTGTAGAAAACTCTTGATTTCATCAGTATCCACATCATCAGGTTCATAATAACCCATGGGAAACATTTTCCATTAAGTTCAGCTTTAGGTTTGTAGAACAGATTTTTTTCTGTGATGCTTCCACTGAAATTTTAAGGAGTTTTCTGCCTACACCCTTAACAGAGAACACTACTTTTTCTCTGAAAGCCTATCATATCAGATACTTTCTGATACTGACACTGACATTTTCTGACCTTTTCTGTGACTGGTTCCCTTGTAAGAAATGCCCACACAGAGTGAATCAAAGCAAACATTAAAATACAGACAATCCCAATATATTCTTTCCAGGTTTCCAGTTCACATCTCATTTTCTCTGTTCCTGCCTATTCATTTGTAAATTCTTTATCTCTCATACATTGCAGTGTTCATTGCTGTCACTTAGGAAATTAATAAGGGTGAAAAAAAGTTTTGTGTGCACTGACTGTGCAGAATGCCTTCTGTCTGAAGCACATATTGGCTCTCCAGCCTTGCTGTATGTAAGTGTATCATGATATTCAATACATTTATCCTCAATACCCCTGCATTTTACAACTCTCTCTACTCTGTAAATGGGGACTTGAGGTATAGAAGTAGAAGAGGTTAGATCTCCCGAAGGAACTGAATATCAAACTGTTTCAACATCCCTATCAGGGTGTCAACCTGATGGGAATTTAAAATCTCAATTCATGCATTGTGCGGCGCTAGAACACATAAACTCCCTGAATACCTAATTTTGCACTGCGAAGGTCACTGGATGCTTAATCAAGTTTTCCTGAGGATGCCCCAAACCATCCAAGCCTTTCCAGTGCCAAGTAGCTAGGATTGTGACAAAAAAATGGGATTCAGAAACCGAATGTTTCTCCGAGGTTTTTGCATGGTTGGGTTCCACAAAGTATTCCTAGATAAATCTAACCAGAAAGTGCTGAGAACACAAGATCTTGATGGTAGTCTTGATCCCTGAGCCATGCTGGATCCAAAGCTGTAGGAACACCGGTACCAAAGCCCCGGTAGAAATTGGTAATACCTCCACATGTTAAACCAGTAATAAAGAGGTTGAGATTTATCATAGGACAAGAGTAATGATGCATTATCAAAAGGCTTGGGAGATCTAGAGCAGAAAACATATTTTACTCACTAAGGAAGATCCCAGGTAAAACCTAGATGCTATAAAGTTTACCAATTTCAGGAAAAAGTACTAAACTTTAGTTTAGTTAATTTAACACCATCAGGTGTAGCTGTATAGTTGAGTACTTCAAAGTTTCAGGGTTAGTACAACATTACCTGAAATTATGATAAACTGTATGAGGAATACAAAACCAATTCTCACACTCTTGCATAACTTCAGTGTATTTTCCTATGCATTATAAATTTAACCCCAAGACATTTTCACAATGGCACAAGTACTCTATGAATCACAAAATGCTGCATCTCTCATATATTCTTTCCCTTGTATCTTCATGAACCCAAAAATACTTAACAGTGATCTTTAGAGCATCCTGAGTGACACTTGTACTTCACCACTACTGTTTCAACTCTCTAGAGTTTCAGGCAGAAATTCACTTTTGAAATGATTCTATGTCCTTTGTATACTCATAGTTTGCTTTTAAACACTGCAGTTAGAGACTCAGCTTTCATTTTGAAATGAAGCTTAATGTCAGATGAATAATCTTTGGCTCTGTGCAGGTGTCTATCCTACATAGGGAGCATTCTCCTTATTTAGGAACACTGGTCTGATGTGTATTCAGAGAAAGAAAAGCGACTGGAAAACAGTCTTAATCTAATGAATTTGCTTGCCATTTTCAGCGAGAGAAGCACAGTTCAATCTTTTTCAGGCATATACGAAATTATATACTTGATGAAAATAATTTAAATCAACAATCAGATTAAAAATTACTTTTTGTCTTAGCAATTACTTTTTATGTCACTACCATCTCATTTGTCTCTCAAATTTCCATTCTGAAGATGTTGCAGTTGTAGCATTAGACATGGGAAAAAAAAATGTTTGCAACTCATTAGGATTTGCCAAATACAGACTTTGTCCTGTTAATGTTAAAGGATACATTTTGAACTCTTTCCCTGTTACACCCTGCTCTGTGAGTCAGTAGTAGGAATGGAAGAGGACTGCTGATTATCATTCCAAAGGGATGCTTTGGGCCTCCATCAAACTGTGTTTTCACAACAGAGGTGAATTTCCATTTCTGATCAGGAACCTATTTTAAGGGGCTTCTAACAAATTTTTCAGTCAGTATGTTCCATACAAAAGTGAAATGATAAATTATTTCCTGAAGAATAAATTAATATTGAAGAGTGGGATGCACTCATAATTTTGAATTCCCAGAGTCTCAGAAACCTGAAGTCTTTTTATTGCTTTTTTCCCCCTTACACTAATGTACTGTTTGCCTCTAAACTCATTTAACTTGATTTTCTTTCAAATTTTATTGTCTCTGGATATGATTTACTGTTCATTATATTTATGTCTTTCATTAGGGGGCAGCAAAGAAAGAATCAGAAGATTAAATTAATTTTTTGTTTCTATTTTTATAACTCAGAACCTGAACTAGTCACTAGATGTCATTCTAACACACCAAATAATTTCTTTGAAATTAGGCAGTGTTCTACCATAAATGCTACCTACCTGTCTCTTGAATTTCCCTTTAAAGCTAAATACTACACAGCAATCCCTATTCATTGCAGCTACAGCTGTTCCAATATTCTGACCACAAAAAAAAAAAATCTATAAAATTTTTGGAGCTAAATTATTAATATCTTCAGCAATTCCTACATTACACTGAGTTGTCTGCTGAGTAACATTAAATAATCAGTCCCTACTGAGATAAAAAATTTCAATGATTTAATAAATTCTGGTATGTTTGAACATTGTCTGAAGATTCATACTGAAAATGCATTATTCATTTTTATTTCATTATATCAGCTATCCCCGGAAATAGCAATATTATGCAACTTCAGTAACCATTTTGCTATCTGAGTGAATAATCACAGGAAACAACCCTCTTACAGATATTGTTTTGGCGAAAATTATAATCCAATCTCTTTAAAAATTAGGCATGTGAGAGGAATTAAACATCCTTATGTGCTGCCATCATTTTGCAGCAGAAGACAATTGGCCACTGTCAGGAGGATAATAGCAGGAAATTCTGGAGTTTTAACTCAATCTTCTCACTGCTTCCCTTTGTCTTTCTATCCCTCTGCATGTTGGTATTTTGATAAGAATGTGATGGCCTAAAACATGCACCCAACTATAGTAGATCAGCATGTGCACGGATTCAAGACTCAAGAGGACAAAGGCAGGGACAGGGCCAGACCGTTGTTATAATGTTTTGCCTTTATTTTCTTATGTTCTTCCTCTTCCTTTCAATCTTCATTCACTTCCCTTTGAAATCCCTATGGTATAAGATGGCTATTTCACAGCTAGGTGTATTCAATGTTGCAGTCACTAAATTTCTGAATGAAATGTTTACCTTGAGCTCCAGCATGCCTTTGGATATGCTGACTTACAGATCATTAGCTGATGTATTTGATGAAGAAACTCCCACCTTTGGTTGTTCAGTGCTCTTTACTGGAGATTATCCCCTACTCTGCCATTCAGTAAAAGAAAATGTGTGAATTCCCAACCCATGATAACCAAAATAGTTCCTCTTAATCACCTGATCAATGAAAGAAGTTTCTATAAATCCAGATGGTTTTGATTGAAGTAACCTAGGCAGGGCTCCTAGAAGCTTTTCAGTATAGACATGAGAAGTAGCACAGAAAAGCAAAAAACAGCTGAGGGTAGTAAAGGCTCCATCTGACATGGATCAAGTAGGAAACAACTACCCACAGAAAGCGTGGCGTTAAAAAAAAACAAAGACTTTTAGAGAACCCTGTAATATAAAAAATGTTGTTTAATATAAAAAACCGAATTTCATTTAGAGAAAACCCAGCTTGCTACAAAAGTGCACCAAAAGTGAACCGAACGGTGAGAAATTCACACTCTGAATTCACATACTAAAAATTCACTGTTTGTATTTTGTTCCTGGACAATCTTATGACAGATTAAATCTTCCTCTTGATAATCCATGGGGTACTGTAGCAGAAAAGAGTGGCAAAAATGTTAAACTATGAGTAGAATTTCATGAACAATTGTGCCTATGCTAATTTGTAAGGTATTACATTGCATATTGTTCTACAAGTGAGCTCAAATTGTACCAACTGATGACCAAAGCATTTAAAAAGAACGTCTAATAAAAGCAATGAAGTTTGCACTAGTTTATATGGAATATTTGAATCACTGCAATTTTCAAATCGACAATCTAGGCTGATCTGTACTGCTACATGCAAACACATTTTTGTAAAACTACAAACTTACAATGTGACATTTCATGATTCACAGCTACCGAGAAGGTCCATTAAATTAGTTTGCTGCAGGATGATGTCTGCACTGAAAGTTACTTATCATTTTCTTTAATGGAGGACATGGCACCAAAATAAAAGCTTTGCATTTCTGTCCAGTTCTTAATTTGCGCAACCAGTCCTTTCCCATTAGAATTATGTTGCTGACACAAGATAAAGGAAGAGAAGGGGCAAATACTGTTGCAGTAAGAAAAGATTAACCCCTAGCCTAATCATATTTTATGTGGAAATGAAAAACTTATAGTTTAATAATCATTTTTATAATAGAAATTTGCATATATTTACCTTTGACAGTGGCTCACTGGTAGGTATCACTGGTAGATTTGTCTTGAACCAGAAAGGTATAATGAAATTCATGAATGCAGCTAATTCTTCATTTCAAGAACTTCTGTTTAAAATGTTGTTGGTCACAGAATTCTGCCAGACTACCTACACAGTGTTAGAAGTTGATTGAAAAATGAAGTGATTGAAAAATGAAGTAAGATGTTTCCTATTATCTTTGCTTCTGTGGATTTCTGCTGGTGGGCATGGGAAAAGTGCCGCAGTTCCTGAAACAGTATGACAGTAATGTATGATCCTGCTGCACCTCTGGAAGATGCATTCTGAGTTTTTCCTTCTTTCTGGACAGAAGCATCTCCATATCTTCCGGAACAGTCCTTTGGGCAGGTCAAAGTGGGAGCAGCAGTTAATCTTAAAACCCACATTATAATTTTTGTGCGTGTGCCAGAAAACAGACTGGCCAGTAATAGGCCATGTCCATGAAATTATCTTTGTTGAATGACTGAAATATTTCAGGGTTGTGACTGGAAGAGCTACAGAACTGAGATTCTATTACATAAAAATACTTCTCATGCTGTTTGCAAAGAAGACAGAGGAACAGAAAATCTGAAAAGAACTAAAAAGAAGTAAAATAAGTCCTTCAGATACAGTGAAATGTTTCTGTCTCTCAGCCTTTCAGTGAGGCAATACAGAGCCATTGTCCTAACCTGAATGGCTTGCGCTGATGCAGTTTGAAATCATCAAACTTAACTGTCTTAAATTACTTTCTTAAGTCATAGCTTCTCTTTAATACATGGTGCATAATCTTACCAAAAAATTCCTGGGACTAAATTATCCTCCTAGCTGCAGTTATGAGAAGCTGAACGGGAGTCAAAGAGACAAATTACATATTTTTGGTATGAAAGACAGAAGAATTGTTGCATAGTTTTGCATTTTTATTTGTCACCTTGTCAATTATTATACCCTGGACACTTCAATCAGCAACTTATAGAATGAATCTCAGAAATATCACATGTTAAATTTACAAATCCAATCACTGATGAGACAATTATTATTTTAAGAAATAGTCATGTCAGATTGGAAGAAAAAAGGCTTCATTCTTTCGAGGAAGAGGAACTTAGTATAATTCAGGGCTTTATCTAACAAGTGTAGAAGCCTATAAAATGTATTTTTCTTCCATCTACACATAGTTAAAACTAAGGTCATAAATTAAATTTTGACACACATGTGTCCAGATTTCTCTGGTTTGAGCCATTTTTACATCTCTGTTACAGAGATACTTGTGGTTTAGCTGTACCAACAGAGTCGTGTTGGGAAGATGCAGCATTAGCAGGAAAAAAAGGTTTTTCACCCATTTAGCTCTTCTACCTCTCCAGGATCTACAAGCAACTAAGCCTTGCTACAGACACTGTGCAACGTGCAAGGGCAAGGGCATTATTCTACTGTCCAGCTGATATAAATCTGGGGTTTAGGCCAACACCACCCAGCCTGAGTGCTGTAGGCAGAAGTGGTATTTCTCTCCCCTCCTGGCAGACACAACCATGTCAACAGAGTCCTCATACTGAGAACAGAAATAAGCAAGAGTTTCCTATTTTGACAATGTTAGTCACATAAAGGGAAGCTTTTTTTTTTTTTTGTGGAAGATGATTTAAAGTCTTGGGTCAGAGCTTGAGGGAAACTTTAGAGTATAAATCAATTTTCAATGGTTTATTTTACATAAAGCGTATGTGAATGCATCTGTGTGAAAGCTTTAGGACTTTTCATCTTCCTTCTCTGCAAGTGAGACCCAGTCAAGTCTCTTGGGCTACATGTATAATTGCCAAAATTATTATTACTTATACTTAATGAGCACCTGATAAGATGGTTGGTTCTAATAACTCACCTCAGAGTACCCTGTGCAGTTGTTAAATTCCCTTGAACCTTATTGCCAATGATCATTATATAATTGCTGCAGCCCAGGGGACTGGAATTCACTTGAGCATCAGGAACCTCAACTGGGGTAAGAGTATGTCTTCATTTTATTGACTCGCAGTGTTAAATGTACCCTGGCTGAACATGGGGAGATTGGAAAAAATGCCATTTAAGAGGAAATCACAGGATGGCATAAAATAACAAGGATAGAAAGTTTAGTTCATACTTTGGCTTTACCATGAAGATTTTTTCTTCAAGTTGGAAGTTGCTAGCTTCCATTAAATATCCACCTGGACAGCCATGTACTTTTTTTTTTCTTTTATAAGAAGCTAAGCACCACAGCTCATTCCACTCCTTTGTGTCCTACTGAAATTCCCTCTTGCCCTTCTTCCTCCCTCCCCTGTGTCCTCCCTCAATTCATACCTCAGGAAGCATGAAGAGCTTTGAGTGTCCCCTCTCTCTGTATAGTTATCCTCCACTTCCCAAGCTCCATCAGGTGGATATGTCCCCCTGCACATACTTCAGACAGTCCACAAACCCTCTTTCACACCTAGAGTTCTTCTCTACTTAATCTAATCTGGCTCTGGAAAACAATCTAGTTCACCTTTTTGCTTTCAAGTGATTATTCGTAGAAATAGGTGAAAGAAGGCATAGAAAGAAGGCATATCTATGCAGTGGTTCTTTCTTTTTATAGAATAGCAGGGAAAAGCAATGTAGATTATTCCTAATAATGATTACTGTTCAAGACTATGCAGACATAAAGGTGGTTGAGCTGGATTGGTCAAAAGTGAGAGCAGCTTTTCCAAAAATGATACATTTTGGCTTAAACCAATGAGCCTGTATGCTAGGAAGGATCTTGCCACATCACATAAGGGAAGTGGTAGATGGGGAGGTTCACTCCAGGAGTGTGCTGGTGCAGGGCCTCTACCCTAGTACCAGGTATATGACAAACGGAGGAGAAATCATAAGAAAAATACAGCATTTGTTAGCTGGGCAAACGAAAACTTTATAGGTAAGGAAGTGCCTCTGAAGGCAAGTATCATACATTTGGCTTCTGTGTATGTAAAAATGATCCCTACCATAACAAAGAGATAGAAAGAACCTTCATAGTGAAGCCACTTTCCTTTACAAAGCACTTGTCTTCTATTTTCCTAGAGTTGTGGGTGAGAAACTGGCTTTAGCACTAACAGAAAGAAAAGGAGGGAAGTAGTTTACCCAATGGTGATCTTGAGCCATTTAAAGACTTCAGCTGCTGTTATTCGGCACTAAATTGGCTCTGGCTGCAGAGGCAAAAGTCAGTCCTGTCTGTGTTAAAAGCATAGCTTTTCATTACTTCAGCTGGAAGAAAGTATTTGCTGCCTGTCACTACGTTACGTTGTGCAGCTGAGCAGGCTGAAGGGAAACCCCTACGCGCACACAAGACAAGCAGTATCTCCCTCCAGACGGTACAGGCCACCCTTACTACAGCCACAGCACATTGCTGGAGCCTGGTGGTGTCTGCAGAGCACCAAATTGTTCAACTATGTAAGCCCAAAGTGCTTAAAACTCATGTCTTTGATTCTGCGCTGAAATTGGGTGCGGGTGCCTCCACAGTCTGTTACAACCCAAAGGCCCCTCACTGCTTTGGGCAGGGAGCTATTTTTTTCCAGCGAAGAGCAATACCTGACAAACTACGGACAGACTTAGTGTGTCCACAAATTATATCTGGTGCATTAAGAAACCATCCATAAAGGAAGTCTCAACTGTCTCCCCCCATCTTGTGGGGTGTCCACACATTCAGGCAGAAAGGCTGGGCAGAGAACTGAGCCTGCAGCACCTGAGTGCAAAAGCAGGGCTTTAGGCATCAAGCCATCTGTCTTCTATTTCACTGAGAGCAGAAAAACTGAAAATATACATTTATTCTGCAAAAACTGATTTAAATTTTTAAAAATCCAGAAAGCTGAAAACTGAAGTCTTCGGTTCATGGGTCTGTAACTTAAAATTAATTGCTAAATCTGCTACACAATAAGATCAGTTAATTAGGGCTCTCTGGTTCCTTGCATACTAGAGGACACGATCATCTGACTTTGCTGTTTGTATACCGCAATATGCTGAAAATAGAAAATAAAAGTTACACTTGACAAAGTATTGATTAATTGTCTCCAAAAACCCAAAAAGACAAAACAGCATTAACCAATTATACAAATCTTTAAAAGACAAACCCATGGAAACAACATTTCCTTCTGTTGCAGTTTCATTTGGAACAGCAGGCTGTGCTTCTGAATTAATTTTACAGCTGAGACACAGCTAATCCACAAATAAGCCTGTTACAGTTGGTGGGCATAACAAAAGAAATGCTTGCCAATAGGCACACATGACATCTGGAGCTTGAAGACATTTTTAAAGGGAAAAGTATTTTTGGTAATATATTAAAACTTCAGGAGTAGGACCTCACAGAAAAACATATCCACAAATATCCATACATACCATAGATTCTCAGGAGAAGCACATGCTCACAGTGTATCTGCACATGTGAGAAAAACTGGTTTTATTATTCCTGCTGATATAAAATTATGTATAAAAAAGTGAAAACTTGGGCTTTTCTTGTTCTTTAAGTAAATTTCTTCTGCAGAGAGGACTAGAATGTTAGACTAATTTCAATTGTAATATGCTATTCCTGAAACTTATTTTCAGTACATTAAATATTGAAGCACAGAGTTCTTTCTGTTTGAGCAAGGCTGTGTGTAATATAGGTGAGATCCTACCCCTTTTGAAGTCATTAGTCTATCTCCTATTACTTCTAAGGAGACCAGAATGTTATCCTCAATACTCAGGTCCATGTAAAACTAAAAGGTGATAGGTGTAAGTGGATTTTACTCTGGAATACCTAACGGTATTTCATTTTCAAGAAATTAGTGAATTTCAAGAGTTTCACATCTGAAAAAACAAAAAATAGGTTCATTCATTTCATCTCCCTGTTTGCTAGATCTGGTGCCAACCAGGAGAGTACCCTCGCTGTGTATGTGTTGGCACTTATATATATATATATATGTATGTATGTATAACTCCTATATATGATGCTCTCTTAATTGAAATGACATTCAGGAAAACACTTGAACACATGCTAATTTAGGTCATGACTTTAAAAGAATGATTCTCATGGTTAAACATTATATCCATAAGGGAGTACTTTAAGAAGTAAATATGTCATTCACAGAAAGACAAATAAGGTGCTTTTAAAATGCTGGTTGTTAGTTTCTCAAGCAAAAAAGATTTCTATTTTGGTGAAATGGTAGAGAGTTACACATTGGTAGAAAATATTCATTCTCAGTATGAAAACCTGAATTCAATGGCTAATTATAGTCTCATTAAGACAATGTGTTCCACATCATTTAAGGAAAATACAAAAGAATACCCATAACGTGACATTTAATGACAAGGAGGAAAATCTTAGTTTATATGGGAATGCAATGCTAATAAGGGCTTTACTGAGATCAAATTGATGCTTTAGCACTAATTAACTTCAGTGTGTATTGTTAAACTTAACTGCATGGAAAGGAGCAACTAAAACTGGAATTGTACTGACCTTTGCCCAGTGGTCCGGAAAATGTACTGCATAGTCAAAATCATGAGCCAGCTGTGTAAAACATTTTGTTATTGAATCATGGGATGAATTGTATGATTGCTATTAAAATCAGTGTAACTGGCAGGGCTTGAAATAATTTTTGTGTTGCTTTAAAAATGCAACCCCCTATAACCCACAAAAATTTCTAGTGAGCTCAAGGTTTAAAAATCCAACTCTGAATACTTTATGGAGAAGTTTGCATTAGATTTGCAGATGCTCTGCCAATAGCATTTATGCAATAAAATAATATAAACAATGCTGAAACACTTGATCTTGGCTTAAGACATTGGCATTCCTTTCCAACCCATCTGATTCTATGATTGTATTTGAGTGCTTGTTACCTTTATGGGTTTCCAATAAAGGTGATCCAACCTCTGTTTTAACTTTTGGAGCAGCACTGGAGTACTGTAGAAGCCAGTCAAATCTCTGATGTCTCCCAGAAAAGAACATTCAAGAACATGTAAAAAGAGGAGTTATAAAGCCTAGCTGTGCCAGCTCTGGAACTTTCTGATGCAAAACCTTCTGTGAGAGCTTTACAAAACACCTCATATTTTGTTGTTCTTGTTTCAGGTGTGATACAGTGGTTTGAGGTGTCAGTATTTTCTCAGGAGAATCAGTTGTTCTCTGGGCTGCACCAACTTGTTTGCAATAATCACACAGCAGGAGAAGGATAATTTCGGATAAACATATGCCATTGGGACAGCTCTTCAATGTGCTTTACTTTCTGACATTTTCTTATCTTCTCCTAATGCAGGAATTGTACACAAATAAAATAACCTGAATTAGGGACTGGGGGCTGGCCAAGGAAGAAGCAATTGCATTCTATGTGGCCCAGCTGAAGTGAATTCATGCTGATAATACGGTGTGAAGTAAGCACTGGGCTGTTTCAGAAGAGTTAACTTCTCAAAGCTGATGGAAACTTTTCTTCCACACTTATGATGGTCACGTATTCAAACAATAATGGACATGAATGTACATCAGTACAGAAGCAGGTTGGCGCCCTGTATGGTGTTTAATTCCCAAAGCAAGAAAAGCTTTGCAGCAAAAGAAACCCTTTGACCAGAGAAGCCCTCTCATCCTTTGTACGCAGCTCTTCTTTTCACCCTCAGGTGGTTTCTAGGTATAAAGTAATTCTCCTCTGTTCTGTCGTGTATGGGAAGAACAAGATCACGATTCCCTTTGTGAACTTTCTCTGATGTCTGTTCAGCATCAAGATAAAGAGCCTATCAGAACAATAGAATCAGACTTTTCAACCTCATAGTTAGAGGTTCTCAGCAAGGAATATCTTTAGCATAGTTTTTGTAAGTTGATTCACAGATCCAGTATTCAGCTATGAGAAAACCGCAGTGAGTGCAGTCCCGAGTGGATCTGTGCAGTGAGTAGCTGCAAGGTACTTTTTTTGTGGTTAGCTCTCACAGCAATCACATAACTAGTGCCTGAGCCTCTTTTGACATACACCAGCAGACCATAATGGCAGCAAGGATTAACCCGGATTCTCCATTTTAAAACCCAAGATAGTGGGAGTTCAAGTACTTATAATACTTGTACCATAAACTGGGATGAACTCAGTCTGTTTGGAAGCAATCATTCTGTGCAAAGAAGCTGAAGGACAGTTTAGGATCTGTATCTGGAGACTCCCATCCTTGATATAAAAAACATTAAAAGCATCCCATCTATTTGTTCAGTCTGAAGGGTCTAACAAAACCTGGATAATTTATAAAAGCCAAAACAAAAGCCAGAAAGTTGCAACATAGTCAAAATTGTGTCCATTTTTCTTAAGCTTATAATCGCATTTTCTCCTTAGTGTATCACTTTTATTAGCCTTCTGTTGAAAGACCTCACATCTAGCTTTGCTCAGTTGAAAAACTCAGCATTGTTAAAAAAATGACAAAAAAAAAGATAAATTGCAGTATTTGATGCATCAAATCAGCAGTTTGGCTTAACATTTCTTTTCTCTTCTGCAGAAGTATTGGTTTTCAGGGAGAAGGTGCCATTAATGAACATCCCACTGGTTAACATTTTCCAGCTATCATACTTTCTTTAAAAAAACCTTTTATGTTGTTGTATGAAATCCACCTCAATGTATTTAAATCCAGGGACATGTAATAGTTTATAAAATAGCATTTTACAAATTTTAGAATTTTACAGAGATGTCTAGTCAATTTGATTATTATGACAATGAAAAACCTGGATCTGAGAAGAAAAATACCAATCTTTTGATAATTTTTTTACATTCTCATGCTCTAAACTAGAACAATCCTATCTGCTCAATGCAAGATGAACCTTTATATAACTGGTAAGTAAAAAATCAAATTTCTGGTTAACTTATTGAAGAGTATCTTTGGTGAACTCAAAGTAACAAATTCATATATAAATACTAGTCTCTGTTCATCATCTACTCTTATAAAGTACATGTAATAGCCAACTGCATCAGCATGGAAATAAAAAAATATTGATTCATCAACATCCATCAAAATACTTTGATTCTTGCTCCTCTGGTTTCTTTTGTTGCACAAAGTAGAATGACTGTGCTATTCTCATTTGCTGATTATCTTTTTCAGAGGTCAAGAGTGCTGCCTCTTTTTGCTATCTTAGCAGCCTTAAATTGTGATGCTTTCAGAACTATTCTCTTGATTTTTCAAATACACTAAAAAACCCCACAAACTTCAGTATCAGCACCTAGCTAAAAAAAATCTCATTTATAGAGCATTAACCACTTAAATGCCAAAAGGCTTTGATATGCTTCTGATAGCTTCTCAGTGTTAAACAGTAGATTGAAACACTCTGCTAAAACGGTTTGTGGCACCAAAAGAAACATTAAAACCTTCTGGTTATCTGGGGCACACAAGAGTAGCACAATTCCTCAATTTACCCCTCAGGAAGGGTGAAAGAAAATTTGGAGAAGGGTAAAACCTTGGGAGAAAAGCACTGCACGCATTATTACACACTGTAATGTCATATTAGATTAATGGAACCTTCTGGCTGTTATCAGTCAATTCCATAAAAAGAAGCTCTAAGAGACAAAAACCCCATAAATTAATATGAAGTAAGAGACAAGAATCATAAAATAGGAGGTGTCTCCTCTTTCTTGTGGGTGGTGTCTTCTCCAACCAACTCTCATTTTGCATGAGCAGGTTCAGTCTCAAGGACATCTCTCTTTTTTCTTACTTTTTAAGTGAATTCTTCGAGCTGCTGCTTGTCAAAACCAGAAAATATTGCTACAGGTCATAGAGTTTCTGCCCTGAGGAACTCAAGTGTTCCTGTTTCTCTTGCACAGGTTTCTCAAAAGAAGAGTATTCTACCCAGGCAATCTGTTTCCTCAATGCATGAAGTGACAACAAGACTCAACTCCAGAGAGCAGAAGTCTGTAGGAACACAGAAAAGCTTTCTCCTGCATAGAGAAGTATTTAGACTTCCAACATTATTTACTACAAGGAATTTTTTCAGATTTTCAGAGTACAGACCAGACAAGTACTTCTCTGCTTATCCCTATTACAAGTAAAATGTATCACAGTAAACAGAACCTCTATTTATAGTCATATAATTCAATAGCACGAAAAAACTGAGAGGGGAGCAGAATGAAGGTTTTGTTCATCTGTTGCACCAGGAGTGGCTTTTGACATTTTTCCTTGGTAACAAATTCAGACCATGTTCCAAATGAAGAAGGTAAGTACATAAATAGTGCTTTTCTGAGTCAAAACTAAATAGCGCATTCTTCTCAGTAAAGTAATTGTAGGATTATTAATGTCTCCAAAAGCATAGATTTAAAGACAGCATTCTGTTTGCTGTTCGCTATGTTAATCCCTCAGTTTTGTTTATTGAAGTTCATATTCTGAATCTTATTCCTTTTCATATGTTTTGGGTGTTCATTATATGAGAAAAAAGTCAACCCATTAAGAGCATTTGCACATTAGAATAGTTGACTGAGCACAAGGCTCAAATGCTGAATTTTAATCTAGAGGAAAATAAAATATACCATCAGGCACTGAGCTAAATCCAAGTTTAGCTTTGGCCACCACTGAGAAATGTTTATAATAAACAAATTATGATTATTTGCCTGCAAGAAATTTTATTTCTTACTACTTCGAGTGTGGCAAGTATTCTTGAGTGAGACTATTTTCATTCCAGAGCCTTGTATCTTGTTTTGTTTAGGATTATTACAGAGTTTATTATTTAGTTCTGTGTCTAATCACTGGTTAAAAGTAAACTGTATAGTAGGTTCAAGAAAGCTCCACATTTCACTTTCTGTTTAACCACATTATCACTGCCTGTGTAGACACCCTCAAGAGGGATCATTGTATGGTTTCCTTGTTTTAAATTAACTTGTGGTTGTGCATCACATTAGTTTAATTAATTTAAGTGCCAGTAAGTCAAACAGCTGTAACGGGTAATTATGCGATTACACATAATTACTTCACTGAGATGAGTTTTAATGTGAGCATTCTTATTAAGCTTGAAAGTCAGGAGGAAAGCAGTGTGTACACGCATTGTTCCAGTAAGAACCATAGTTAATTCTTGATTCATGCATGAGTTGCAGCCCTACCTGGAGACAGAGTGAAGAAAACAAGTATTTGTTTCATGATCTCAAGTGCTGAAAGGCTCACTGGAGTTTTTAAAGAGTCATGGTAGCCATTTCAGCCTGTTAGAACAGGCATTCAACTCTGGACAAAAAAGAGCTGCACTTGTTGGATGAGAGGATACATACAAGGATCTTTTCCCCATACCTTTTTCCCTACTGTGACATGAAAGTTGAAAAAAAATGTGAAATTATTTCTCTGTCATTTTTCCTAGAAGATGGTCATTCTTGAGCTAGATGGAGTCAAAATGAAAAGAACAGAAATAATCTCCATATTGGTGCCTCTTTTGATGAAAGACTGGAAAGTGTGAAGAATTGATACCACCTTCTGTAAAGAAAATTCACTTAAGACTGGAAGTTATTTAGTCAAATACCGCTGAATTCAAGTATTCCTCACATGTATAAGGGATTTGAGACTGGCATAGTTCTTCTACTCATCCCAGAAACCTCTGTGGACTAATGAGAAACAGTGAATATCTCAGCTTGTTAAGAGAATTCATTATGTTACATAATAGTCTGCCATGGAACTGCTGATTATTAAAAAGTCCTGGAAATGTTTAGAGTTTTTTTCATTTCAATACAAAACTTAGGGTTTCCCTTCCTAAATAAGCCCAGCAACTCATTTAGGAAAACCCTACCCTCTCCTGCATAGGAGACAGTTATGAAATACTCTCTACACAGAGCCCCTTTTTTGAACCAAGTTAATTTTTTGAACATAAGTTTACTAACATACGTTAGAACAGATTGTTCACACCTCATCCAGTTCAGCTTTGAATGTTTCCAGGGATGAAGATTCCAAGGACCTTTTGCTTAACCTTTCAGTGTTGGACTTCTTTCACAGTGAATAATTTTTTTCCTTACATCCAACTGGAATTTCTCTTGTTCCTTGCTTCAACATGTGCTCATTGACCCTTGTCCTTTCATTGCATACTTCCAAGAAGAGTCTGTCTTCACTATAACCCCTTAGATCACTGACAACTGCAGTGATATAAATCCACCATTTAAATCCACCTCTCCTTAACCTTCTTTTCTTTAGGATGAACAAACCCATGGTGATAGCAGAGTTTGAGATTATAAACCTTCCATGGAGCTAGAAGCTCAGGCTCAACACCAAGCTATCACAACCACGTGCACTATAGATTAGAGCTGATTGACATCCTTGTGGTGCAGTCTGCAGGCAGAGCAGGCTGACACCAGCCTCCAGTCTTCTCAGGTCAGCAAAGCTTTAAGGGTGCCACTGAGTTTCTACCGAATATTTAATCTCACTAGAACAGAGCACAGCAATAACTGGTTTTATCAGCTGAGCAGCTTTAGCAGGGAGTTAGAGTCTAAGCTGCTGGAACTGAGCCCAGACACTCAGCTCTGGTAACACTGCTTCAGTTTAAAAGGATCTACCATGAATCTTCATAACACTGGAGAAAACAAAGAATCCATTATTATTACAGATCCGTATTCCTGCAGCAGCTGGATCCCCCCATTTTAGGTAAAGGTCAAGCAAGCACAGAACAAAGGGTTCATCCACAGGACTTACACGTACTGTATATTCTAAAATATGTTGTTATAACTGAGAAGAAAAAAATAAGGTTTCAAATTCCTTGGAGAGAAAGGTTAACACATAAAATATTGAAATGTGCCAAGAGTACTTCGACGACATTGCAAAACAAGTTATGATTACCAAAGAGACTAGTTAGGTTTTGTTCTTGATTATGAAAAAGGTTATTATTGCTGTAGGACAAAGCAGAAAACATCTCTCCTGACCTGTAGTTGTTTCTAACACAACAGTTAAGCAGAATATGTAATTCATCACCTTTTATTTCATGAGAGACTAATTAAATTCCATCTAATTTTAAAACTTCATTAGCAACAAATAGTCTCACTTGATTTTCCTGTCATCTCTTTAATCATATCCCTAGTAGAGGACTTTCCTGATATTATCAGAGAGTGTTAGGTATGATTTTAATCACACATTCAATTTCCAATTAATTTAACTCAGTGGAAACACTTTCCTTCTCTGCTCTGGCATTCTTGGTAGAGTTTCTGGCCCTCGACACTTGCTAAAACTCTTGTAGTATTCAAGGTGGCATTAAATTCTGAAGAATGGAGAAAGGAAGAAGTACTAGATAGTTGGCTTTTGTAACTACCATTTTCCATGAAGCTGTGGAATTAAGCATGCACTTGTGTGGAGAAAAAAACCACTATTTTTTCTGACCTGAATTGTATGTAGTAAAATGAAGTAAGGCAGAATCGTTTCTTCACCTGTCCTCTTCCTGAATCAGTCACTCTATATATATCTGATGAATGTGCCGGGTAGGTTCACTGCTTAAGATAACACAGTATCTCCCAGAGAAAAATCTCACAGGATTTTCTGCACCGGTCACAAGGAGCTCTGTGTAATTACAGGCACTGTACAGTAGCAACATTGGGACATTCTGACAGGACTAACTTGACTTGCCTGACGTGTGCTTTTGCACAGATTAACACTTCTGGTCAGCAGCAAAGCACTGCAGGTTATTCTGTCACCTTTAACTGCAAAAAAGACTACAGTTTTGTCTCAGTGAGTTTGAAGAGAGCATCTCAGCCTATCATCTTTGCCAGCTTCCACTTGAATGGTGGTTGGATAGACTCTTTGTTTTAGGATGACTGACATCGTAGGAAGTCATTACATGCACGGGTGCTTGCTCTAGCAGTTTGGTTGTAGGCTTAGTCACAATGGGTTGATTCTGGCTGGCATGATTATTAACACCAACACATCTTAAGAATTGGCTTCCTAGTATAACATGGTGATGAAATCATGAAACAGCTGTGTCACACACAGCAGTTACACACAGATCTCAAATACTTCATCCATTTTTCAACTGCAGAGTATCAAAGGGACTTCATATGAAGATGTGGACCAAAAACTACATTTGTTCTGTGTACCTTCTCTCATTCATCTTTTTTCTTCTTCTCCTCCCTGCTTTCTGAATCGGTAAAATAATTTCACTTTAAAAATACTGGAATTATAATCTTCTGACTTGATATTTCAAATGTGAATGTACAGAACCAATAGTAAACACAAGCCCAAGAGCCACAAAAGCATTTCCAGCATGCTTTCAGGTATCTGGACACCTTTGTGCATTTTCATTCTCAGAAATACATATTTGCACACATACACAGAATCTTATTTCTCCCAGCCCCAAGGTTTCCTCATTATTTTCCTATTTGTTGTATTATTACTATATTATTTCACCTGTTTCTTAAGATGATTAAAGTCCTTATAAAGAAAGGTTCAGAGCAAACATCCCTTTGTAAATCTGGCAAGCAAGATTTCATCCTCAGCAGACCAGTGTGTATTAGTCAGCTGGAGTTCACCGTTGACTCCACTTCAAGCTTCAGGTAGATAAACCAGGCTTGCAGAAATACAATGTTCTTATGTTCACTACCCCAAAATACCAATCAGAATTGCCATTCTTAAATGATGGTCTTTCTAACCTGTCAATGATATCTATAAAAGTAGCACCACTTCAATGTGCACTTTCCCCACACCTTTATCAAAATTATCTCCGGGTAGGAAGAATAACATCTCAGAACAGAAACATCTCACAGTGACACCTGACAGCTGCTGATAGTACTACAAGGAAAATACCTTATTGCCACAATTTTTGTGTTGCACTAAACAAATAAAAGAAGGACTGAGATGCTGGGTTCCTGTTTTGTGAAAGGACACTCCCATTCTGTTTCAGACACCAACACCTCGCTTACATATGCCAGCAACCCTTCCTCTCCCTATTCATTTCTCCCAAGCTAGAGAAGGCTTCAAGGCCCCTGGAGAGATTGTTGTTAGGATAGCTGATTTCTCTGCCTCCAGAAGCAACTTTCAGACTTGAATCTTTACCAATATGACTGTTCAAAATATGTTACTGTGTTTATAGGCTGCAGGACACTGGGGAAATCAGTCCTAATTGCTCCATTTTGCAAACACGAACATTTTCTTTTATATTACCATGGAATCATATTCCAGAGGCTCTGTGAAGCCTTGTACTTGATCAGAGACTGATGCCTCCCAAGTGGTTCCTTGGAGGGCTCTGTCCTATGAATTCTTTAGGACACTTAAGCAATTTCAAGTTTTAAAGAGAATAAAAAAAAAAAGACCTTGTTTGTCTTCAGTGTAAATGACAAACAACACTGACAGTGAGATGTCACTGACAATGGAGAGCAGTGTTTTGCTATAACTCAGTGACACTCCATATGACACACTACATGATAAATGCTAGGGCAGTAAAATCAAAGAGTATGTTCCTTGCTCCTAGTCATATGTATTCCATCACAACACTTGCATGTGAATGTATAAATTCCTGCTAGTTTGTCCTTTTTGGCTAGGTAGATTTTAAGGTCATTTATTAAAGACTCAACTTTGATATCTTCTCATACTTGAGACTGTTGTCCAACTATTATGCTACCAGTAACCACTAAAGAAAACAAGCTTTCACACAAAAGTCCACCATCCTTTTTAATCTATTAGCTAGAAGAGAGAAACTGGAGTTTGGGAAAGCTAAGTGTGCCAAACTGGCCTTGCTCTCATCCCTCAGTCTCATAAAAAATCTGAGGTGAAAGAGTGTTGGTTGAACTTTTCCTGTCTCTTTCAACGTGCTATAGTTGAATAAAATCCTACATAACCAAGCTTCTCATGTACTCCAGCTCACTTGCAAGCATTCTGATTAGTTAGGAAAGATTCAGGCAAAGAACTGCCTTTTTGACTCAAATATATTTCTGCTAAATCACTCCACCTCACTGCTAAGTGTGTTTCAAGACAGCTTAGTCAGGAATGCTTAGTAAAAATTCTTTTCCCATAAAATGAACAGCCTTGGATCAACCTGAACAACTACTTTCCTCTTCAGCTCTTATATGATTATAAGGGTTAATCCATGGGCAGTACATACAAAATAAATTCTGCCTTGCCTCAGAGAATTTACTTTCCTATTTCCTTACACAACCCACTGTGGTACCATGGTAGATTATGCTATTCTTCTCACATTAAAAGTCATGGCATAGAAGAGCTAGGCAGTACCCAACCACCCATTTTTAACAAATTCTGTGAAATTCATATGGGACATGGTAAAGGAAAAAGTGTCCCTATATTTAGGGGGCATATATTTAGTTTCATAACACCCTTGCCTGTGAAAGGCTCACTTTTATGCCTGATTTTTAGAACTTGTACCTGTGTACTGTGTCTGCTCATTATGCTTGTAGTAGAGTCTGAGTCCTAGAATTTCTCATCCTTGGAAAAGGGCAAGGGGACTTTAGGACGAACAGATTATTCACTTCAGCTTGTACATCAGAATTCTTAAACAAAGGCAAGTCCAATTAACCAAATGGAAATAAGATTTTCTATGTTCCTTGGCAGTTACAATGGTTTTGAAAAATTTCCATTAGATATTCTACAGCTGTATATTTCTTAAATCAAAGTGGCTTATGGAGAACTGTCAAATTTTATTAACTTCAAGGTTAAAAGTCAGGCAGGTTACCAGCAAAAAAAATTGCTGAGAGACTGGAAGGTTCCTGATCTTTTATTTCCAGATAAACCAACTGATGAACTGCCTTGGACCTGAAGCCCTCATACTTCTCCAGTCCTCAACTCCAGGAATACTAAGCAGTGTTATTTCACTGAGATTTACAGTTATTGGGAACGCACTCTGGAAAACCAACAGGAAGTGAAATTAGCATCCTACTTGCACCACCTTTCACTTTCATCTCTAAGATAAATATCTGTTCTTGAATAAGCCGTCTGCAGGCCTCTGCATTGGATTTGCATGGGCAGGTGTTGGCAGAAGGGGAGCTCCAGGTGTGGATCCTGTGAGATCCACAGGAAAGCTGGTAGAAGCTTTCGCCTTTTCCAGTAGGGCCAATGACAGCCGGCTCCAAACCAGATGCACTGCTAGACAAGGCTGAGCCCATCAGCGATGGTGGTAGCACCTAGGGGATAAGGGAGTTAAGAAGTAGGGGAACAAAAACTGTGCAATCACAGCTGAAGAGAGGAGTGGGGACATGTGAGAGGAAAGCTCTGCAGACACCAAGATCACTGAGGAAAGAAGGGGAGGAGGCGCTTCAGGTGCCAGAGCAGAGATACCTCTGCAGTCTGTGGGGAAGACCACGGTGAGTCAGGCTGTCTCTCTGCAGCCCATGGAGGTCCACAGTGGAGCAGAGATCCACCTGCAACCCAGGGAGGACCCCACACCAGAGTAAGTGGACATCCAAAGGAGACTGTGTTGCTGCAGGAAGCCCATGCTGGAGCAGGCTCCTGGTGGGACTCACAGCCCTGTGGAGAGAGGAGCCCAGGCTGGAGAAGCTTTGCTGGCAGGACTTGTGACACTACGAGGGATCCACTCGGTAGCAGTCTGTTCCTGAAGGTGGAAGGGATTCACAAAGGAGCAGTTTGTAAAGAACTGCAGCCCATGGGATTGTCCCGCAGGGGAGGGACCCCACCCTAGAGCAGGGGAAGAGCGTGAAGAGTCCTCCCGCTGAGGAGGAAGGAGTTGCAGAGACAACATACAATGAACTGACCACAGCCCCCATTCCCTATCATCCTGTGCCCCTCAGGGTGAGAGGAGGCAGAGAAAATCAAGAATAAAGCTAAGCCTGGGAAGGAGGGAGGGGTGGTGGGAGATGGGTGTTTTTCTCATTATCCTACTCTGATTTGATTGGTAATAAATTTAAATCAATTTCCCCAAGCTGACTCTGTTTCACCTGTGACAGTAACTGCTGAGTGATTTCTCCCTGTCTTTAACTTACCCCATGAGCCTTTGATTATATTTTCTCTCCCCTGTCCAGGTGAGGAGGGGAATGATAGAACAGCTTTGGTGGGCACCTGGCTTCCAGCCAGGGTTAAACCATCACATCCTCATACATATTGATGTTAAATATCAAGCTATGAGCTGTTTCAAACTATCTAAGAATGCTAAAGAGGTACAAAGACTGTTTCCATTATCTCAATAATATATTTAAAAGTAAGATCGTCGGATTAAAAAAAAAATTAAATAAAAACCAATGGAAAGCCCACATGAAATAGCTTTTCATTTGATGAGCAGTCTATTAAAACCATGCTATAAGGAATCATTGATCATAAGGAAAAAGAAGTTTATTTAGCCAAAACCAATTAGGAATAAACTCAGTTCAGACTGATTGATATGCAAATGTCATGGACTGGAGATTATATTCATGGGCACTGACCTTTTGGATAAATTAAGTTTTAGTGGATATGAAAGAATCTGTGTTTCATTCTCTTGGGGGAAAAAAAAGGTACAAGTTTTACTGTGGAAATTAATCAGTGGCCTCTAGATTTAACTGTGATGTTTTAGAACTGTAATGCACATATATTATAAGGATAACAAGGCAGTTTACCTGGGTAAGAACACCTCCTGCAAGTGACATGAATTTACTCTTTTTTCAGAGTTTAGAAGAGTCACAAACTCAGTGAACATCTCCACAGAGCTGATAGCTTTCCCAACACCTTGTCATCTGTAACTCTAATACAAACTGGATATATTCAAAATGACAAAATCTTTTGACAGGACTTCCCGTATTTGAAGTACCTTCCCAGATAGACAAAAAAAAATCACAATTTCTATTTGAGAGCTATATATCTTCATGCAGTGATGGTAGGTTTTGGCGCCTACCTTTTTATATATACTGCCTGCTTTTAAAAATGCCTTTTTTGAGGATGTCCTGGAAGACAGTGCCAAAAACTCTACAAGTTGTCAGGGTCCATAGTCACCTTTTTCTAGCTCACCAAGCCAGACACCTTGTCAGGAAATTAGACTGTTCTATTATGCTCTGTTCTCAATAAACTCATTTTATCATCTTGCAAATCAAAACTAATAACTTGAGCTGAATTTTTCTAGTTATCAAAGTTCAGGAAAAAAGCCAGAAATCCATGGACCTTCTGCCTTTTAAAAATGCATAATGTTGATTCTTTTCCAGTCTTCCAAGACTTTCCTTGTCCTCTGTTAAATCTCCAGATAGTGCTTTGCAAACTACATTGGCTGCTTCTTTTAATTCCCTTATAAGATGCTTTTTAATATTGCTTTGCCAAGAAATTGTAGTACATCTCCATTAGCTAAATATACTTGAGTCTGTTCTTCAGCTTCTTGTGAACTTATCTCCCCTCTATAACCATTTAATTAAAATTATTCAATTGTCTTAAATTTTTGTGAAGATTGAAGCAAAGAAAAAATTGAATTCTTCAACAATCTTTGCTTTCCTACTTATCTATTCTTTTCTTTTTAAAAAAGCCCTTTCTTTGCTTTTCTTTTGTTCTAACAGAATCTTTTCTATTTGTTCATTTCTTACTATACACCTCCACTTTCTTTTCATTCTTTTTGTATTCCTTCATAAACACATCTTATTTTCACTTCTGATATGGTATGTTTTTGGTTTTTTATGTTTGCCAGTTTCAGATCTATCAAAAAAATTCTCTCCCTGTCAGCCTCATGGATGTGATGGGTTTTTTTGAAACCCATTCCCCTTAGTCTATTGTATTGCTACTCTATGAAAAATCTTGTAAAAAAATAAAATAAAGAAAGAAAATTAAAAATTCATAATCTTTAACCGACACTTCTTTCTATTGTGATACTTTAATCAATTCCTTCCTATCGTTCAAGACCATACATTTTAACCTCGTACAATACCCTCCATAGTTTGAACAAGACTTTGTCATCATATCATAGAATGCCATGGTGCAGAAATAACTGGAGAATGTTCAGACCTGCATAATACAAACCATACTGTGTATGGAATTACCACAGTTCCTCTCTGGCATCAGTCTCATGGGTTGTGCTTGCCAGAATCTGAATGCAGAAGAAAAAGTCTCCAGAGTTCATTTATGCAATGATCCTTTGTAAAGCTGCAGAAAATATTAAAGGAAAAATTTCCCAACTTCTGAAAAACATTAAAATTTTGAAAATTAGGTTTTCTTCTTTTGGAAACAATATGTACACAGCTTTTTATTAAAATGTCTTTGTGAGAAATTGCTTAAGGATTTGACCACTGGTTGATTTCCTTTTCTGTACTTTCACTCTTCTCTCCTTGTTTAGGAGGACAGGCAAAGGGAAGAGGACAGGCAACTAGAAACTGAAAACTTCCAATTTTAAAACTTTCATATTTCAGTAAAATGCATGACTGGAGACATTAGTTTTTGAAGGTGTGCCACATATTTTCAAAATAATTTGGTTGCTTTACACATTGGTCAGCTGAACTCTTTCTTCAAATGGCCAGGAGTTCTGCAAGGGGCAGAGCCAGCCAACATAATTCAGACAAGCTGCCAAGATGCTCCAGTCTCTCTCCAAACTAAGGAGGTTCAGCACAGCCAGAGGTTTGAAAAGGCATCCCTCTCTTTCTGTGCTAAGCAGATTCTCATGTCAGAGACTCAAACCATTCCCATGTACCATACTAAAGGATTGTGACTGATTAGTGAAAATGCACAATTCTGAACCCTTTCTTTCACCCTACTGTATTGTCAGGGACATTATGATGGGTTGAAGCCAGTACAGCATAATAAAGGAAAAGGTCCCTTCTCTTATGTTGCTTCTAAAACATCAACATATCCTTTGCACTCTAGTGGAAGCAAAAATAATTAACATTTCTAATGACTTTCAAATCAGCCTCTTTGGATTTCCTGCGTATAACCCACAATTAAATTTTGTGATAGGCAGAATGATGTGTAAAATATGATTCTGCAGAAGTCTGTACTGTGTGGGTTATTTAATCTCCAGTGGGTCTATGATAACCTTCAAAATCACCAGAGTGACTGAAGTCACTCCACACATAACACCTATCACATACCAGTTCCACACTTTTTTAAGGCAGTGGCCTGAACTAGTCACTCCATGCAGAGGTAACCAATTCAGGAACACAAGTCAGAGGCAAGGTAACTGTCCAGGCATCAAGATGCAGATAGAGTCTTACAGCCCTCCTTTGCACTTCTTGAGACTTGGGAAGCGAAAAACGACACATTTCTCTTCTTTGTCCCTGAAATGAACTAACCAAGTCTTCTAGTCTTCCCAGCAAAGTCTTCTAGTCTTCTCAGCAAGCAAGTATTGGGATTTTCTAGGCACATAAAACCCCCAGGCTTTCAAATCAGAAATACATTGTTAAAGAATCAATGAAGACAAGAGTTGAATCAAGCCTTTGTGGCAGACCGTAAGGGTAGAGGGCTTTTGTCCTCCGCTTAGGCAGTCTGTTGATCTCCTTGCAGATCTCATGTATTCCTTCTTTCTACATGACAGCCCACCTAACAGGATGGAGGTTTTAAATCCTCTATCCATGATGAGAGAAAAGACATTGTTCTTATGTTGCTAAAAAACAGTGAATAGTGAGTTGCATTTCCAAAGGAATTTCCTAGGGGGAAACAAGTTCTTCTTCCTTTTAAGACTACATAAATAGTAAATACATAACTAAAACAGTTTTCCTCTTTTTCAGTCTTGTTGCAGGTTTCAGTGTCAGTTTAGATCACTCAGCAGCTCTACATTTTGCATCACCTTTCTAAACAGCTGTCACCACCCTCATACATCATAGTCTATGCAGCTTTTTAAAATTAGGTGGTAATTTCTTCACTATGGAAACATTTAAAAGATGCGTTTGTTTCAACAAAGGGAAGTAACAGTTTCATAACATAAACCATTATGAGTCTGTCCTATGTCTGGCAGTACAGTCTGTACAGTGAGAACATCTTTCCTCTATGTCAGTTCTATTTTTCTTTTTTTAGCTGAATTCAATGGAGGCTGATATGAGAAAGCTGGCACCAATGACCATATTTGGACCAACACAGCAGTCTGTCAGTGCAGTGTGATGCAAAAGCCAGACCACAGAGAGAATCATAGGATCATTTAAGTTAGAAAAGAACTTTGGGATCATTGAGTTCAACCATTAATCCAGCACTGCCAAGTCCACCACTAAACCAGGTCCATAAGTGCCACATCTACATATCTTTTAGATGCCTCCAGGGATGGTGACTCTTCCACTTCTCTGGATAGCCTGTTGCAATGATTTGGTCACCCTTTCAGTGAAGAAATTTTTTATAATACCCAATCTAAACCTCCACTGTGCAACTTGAGGCCATTTTCTCTCATCCTGTAACTTGTTAACTGGGAGAATAGACCAACCCCTATCTCACTACGACTTCCTTTCAGGTAGGTCTAGAGAGCCATAAGGTCTCCCCTGAGCTTCCTTTTCTCCAGGCTAAACAACGCCAGCTCCCTCTGCTGTTCCTCATAAGACTTTTGCTCCAGACCCTTCACCAGCTTTGCTGACCTTTTCTGGGCATGCTCTAAGTAGGGAGCTGATACTTGAAAGAAGCAAAACAAAATCAGCTCCCATTCAGCTGAACTATGTAGGGACCAGACTGAAAAAATAAGCAGAGCCTTATAGTGTACTTTCTGGGAAATAGCTATGCCTTATAGTTTGTTTAACAGGTTGGTTTTATTGGTCTGGTCTAATTGGGTTTAGCTGTGAGTGCCATTTATTTGATCTGCTGAGCAGGCACTGCTCTGGTCTTTCAGCTTTCTGTCCCTGCCTCACTACTGGAGGTGTAGCCAGGATATACTCAAGGCACCTCCTCCTGAGGTAATGAGTCTGTTTGGGATGTTTAAAACCCAAATCTGGTTAGTTGCAGTAGGGAAACCATGGATTGGACAGTGATGAAAAGCAAAGCATTTTTAAGCTGTGGATTTAGTTAGTATTTTAAAACAGTATAGTCATTTCTGTTGTGCACCTCTGTACATCAGAGAGTACACTGACTGCAACCACAGTCCATAGGGAAACTGTCTGTGTTCATGCATGTAGAACTGGAAAAGATGCCTGTAGAAAAAAAAATGTCATTTTCCCTGAGCAGCGGGTAATCAGCATTCAGCAAGTGCCTTGTCTTGGCATGAAGCCTGATAGGAAGCAGAGTGCCATGGCAGAGAAATAAGATAATTGAAAAGAAAAATGTTTCATTACACAGGACAACTTCTGACAGTCTCTCTGAACTAAATCTCAAAAACTTACTGGCAGACAGTGTCTGACAGTGTTTCTCTGTCAATGGAATAAGTTGGCCCTGACCCTTTTCAGAAATTGAGACACATCAAACAAAAGACAACAAGACTCATCCTCATTTCAGCTCACAACTATTAATTTTACGGTGTGACTCTTCCAAATAACAGATGCATAGCCAGAGCTGTGCCCCGATTCCAAGTGATGGGAGACCAATTTCCACCACCTTGACTCCTCTAATTACATTGACAAGCCTTCTGAAATCTCTGCTGTGGTTCTTCACTTGAAACAAAAATGCAGATGATTCTCAATAGTGTTTGTTGAGCTGAGAGGAATGAGAGGATTAATTAGTTGCAGTCCATAAAACGATAAGATGAAAATCCATGAATAACTGCTAAGTGTAATTGGCAATAATGACATGATCACCACAGTTCAAGAAGGACAGGATTGGTCCCAGATTATTTACATCTGGAACGTAATATGTTGCTTGCATTAAGACCATGGACCAGGGAGAAGTCCAGAGCATTAGCTGGCTCTTCCACTTTACTGGCTTGGGCAGCTGATTGCTTCTCCTCCAGGTTGCAGTACTGGCAGAGGAGCAGTTCTTCAGCAGAGGGGCATTTCCTCTACATCTCCAGGAGTCCAATGGTCTCCATGTGTCTTACCAAAGGACTGCACCAGAGCATCATCCTTCAGCTCTCTGAGGAGGGTTATGGCTAGCTCTGGTCTCGGGGCCCGTGAGCTGCCCCATGGGGGAGGGCTCATGCAGCACATAGTGCAGTTTTAAGCCTTCCTCTGCCATTCCCACTTCCCCATCCTGGCCCTAAGTGTGGTGCAGGCTGCCAGCTGCTGGATGGTGGGGTAGACACATAGCAGCCCCTCCTACTCTTTCAGACACTCTTGACTATCAAGCATCACCCAAGGACAAAGGGTTCGTCTGGTTTGCCACCTCTTGAATGACACCAAAATATCTCTATGGTTCTAGACCAAGAAAATTGAAGTCTTTCACTTCAAAATTGCTGTATTGGACAGTTTTGACATTTCCAGCAGTGTTTTTCCCCTACACCCAAAACCATTCAATGGTCTCAGCTATTACACAGTTCACTGCAAAATATATCTCATACATTATGTTCTCTTTTTTGGAGGTGTAAAGTGCCCTTCTGTCTCATCATTCCACTGCTTGCACTGCACTGAACACGTGGAAGTGGTCCAAAGTACAACTCTGCTTGCTTACACAAAGTATTGCACTACATTCATAGCATACAAATCATAAATTTCCTGTCCAAAGAGTCTCTCGCCTTGGCTTTTCTTTCCAAATGTCCTTTAGTCATGATATGACAGGAGAGTTGACATTGCACACAGAAACCGGACTGCTCACAGTTTATTACTGCTCCGTTGGGTGTAATGAGAGTGCCAAGTGCCTACTGAAGAGCTTCCCAGAGTGGTCTGAGCGCTGGGGAGTGGGAAGGAGGGGAAGAAATATTGGGAAAAGAAAGAAAACTGAGGGAAGACAGAAAGTAGAGCAGAGAGAGAGTGCACAGCAGAAAAGGCCACAGTGTAAGGAAGGGAAAGTGCCACAGGAGGAGCAAGAAGGTGGCAGAAAAATTAGTGAAGAGCTATTTCCATCTCTTCTGTCTGAGGTGAGCCAGCTAGTTCACTTGCTTTCTACACCCTATGACAGACACTCCTTCAACTGCAAGGACATCATTGCTCAGCACATGAAATGGCTTAAACAGCAAGCACAGGTACTCCCAAAATTTGTCATATCAACAGCTTGCAGCACACATTGCCTATTCACAATGCAGACAGAACAAAGTCAAGAGCAGCACAAACTTCTCAACACTGACTCCAGACAAGATCCTCAGCCTTCCTGTGGCACTGAGGAAAGAACTGATATCTCCCACCTGTTTTGAGACCCTTCACATGCACATAAGAAAGCATTTTCCACCCCAAAACTTGCCATCTGCTGTAAGACAAAGCCATAAATGAATGCAAGAGGTGAATATAGAGGGGGAGCAGGGGTGCTGTGATCATGGAGCACAGGCAGACACACACTGCCAATTCCTGCTACTCTGCCCAAGGATTAACCATCCCCAGTCCAGACCCACCAGCTCTGTCCTGCTCTCCTCAGCTTAGCCAGCTGAGACCTTCAACATTTGGAGCAAAAAGGGATTTTTTTTTGCACACTTTCAGCTCTGGGTCTTTGCTTAGCAATGCATGTTCAATGAAGTCAAGTTAACTGTTAGCATGTGAGCCGTGCCCATGTACATCACCAACCCTTCCACCAAGTGGGAATGACTTTTGATCCCTTCTAGTCAGAAGTGGGCTTAGAACAGTGACCTTTCTGAGCAACTGAGCTCTGGAAAAACAATGTTCCCCCTTCAAAATGCATAGCAGGCAGGCAGCTCCTGCTATTCTTCCATGCTATGCTACACTTGCAACCTCACTGGTTTGCCTCTCGACACTGACATAATAAATGTGGCATTCAGTGTATTTGAATACATTGTTAACAATAAAAATTATAAGTTCAATTGTCAAGTAAGAATAAGCTTTAGGTTTTATCTTTAAAAGCAAACATCTAACATTTTTATAACTGGGATAATCCTTTAACTTTTTCATCAGACCCTAAAGCATAATAATATATTTTCCACAATCAATGGTATTTGATTTATACACTTACTGGCAGTAACTTACGACTACATTTGATGAACAAGAGATGGGAAAATCTAAAATCTGGCAGGTCTGAAAAAGTCTTTTGGAGTCTGCAGTTGCTACAGAGAAAGCTACCTACACAAGAGGGAAAACTTACCCCTCAGACTCAGTGGGAACATAGTCTGAGTACACCATCATTGGTAATGTCTAATATGCAGAGAAGCCTCTGCAAAGGCACAATGTTCTTCCATTATTTTATTAAAGCAGCTGGCATGGATTCCACACTTATTTTTAAAACATTACATGTTCTACTCGAAGTTGAATGTGACCTTCTACTTCAACATTTTACTCTATACTTAGAGCTGACAACCAGGTTCAGACAGTCCAATGCCAATTTGAAGGAATCTAAAACATACAGTGGCTTCTTCTTCACATAGAAGAGACTTATGTAAATACATGTTTACACATTTTCCATTTAAAAAGTAATGTCTAGTACAAATTGTCATTGGCTGCCACGACAGGGAATGCGAAATTGAAAGTGACTATAAATCCAGACATAGAGGCTCCAAATCTCCTGAATTCCCCAGGTAGCTCTATCAAAAAAATTGTATTTGTGATTTAGACTAGTAATTCTTATATATGATCTCACTATGTATCTAACAAGCAACACAGCTGCACAAGAGTAGGAAGAAACCACGTAACATTTTTCAGATAAAGAGATTCTGCATCGGTTTTTCATGGCCAGGTTTTGACAGCGGAGGATACAGGCTTGACTTCTGAGAGAAAGTGTCAGAAATTTCCACCATGTCCAACAGCGCCTATGCCAGCTGGCTCCAAAACGGACCTGCTGCTGGCCAAGGCTGAGCCCATCGGTGACTGTGGTAGTGCCTCTGGGGTAACAGAGCTAAAACAGGCTGTGGAACACCAGTGAGAATGGAGTGAAAACATGCGAGAGCAACAACTCTGCAGACATCAAGGTGAGTGGAGAAGGAGGAGGTGCTCCAGGCATCTGAGCTGAGATTTCCCTGCAGCCCATGATTCAGACCATGGTGAGGTAGCTGTACCCTTCAACCCATGGAGGTCCCATGGAGCAGATATCCACCTGCAGCCATGGAGAACCCCACATTAGAGCACGTGGATGCCTGAGGGAGGCTGTAACCTCATCAGAAAACTGCACTGGAGCAAGCTCCTGGCAGAACCTGTAGAACCATGGAGAGAGCCTACACAGGTTTGTTGGCAGGACTTGTGACCCTTTGAGAGAAGACACACTGGAGCAACTTGTTCCTGAAGGACTGCACTCTATGGAAGGGACTCACACTGGAGCAGTTTATGAAGAACTGCAGCCTGTGGGAAGGAGTCAAGCTGAAAAAGTTCATCAAAGGTTGTCTCCAGAGTCCCCAGACTAGAACAGGGGAAGGATGTGAGAATGGTGAGTTCAGAGAAGGGTGACTTCATCCCTGAGGATGAAGAAGTAGCAAAGAAACTGTGTGATGACCTGACTGCAGCAGCCATTCCCCATCCCCTCTGTGCTGCAGAGGGGAGGAGGTAGAAAAATAAAGAGTAAAGTTAAGCCTGGGAAGAAAGGAGGAGTGGTGGGAAGTTGTTTCAAGATTTGGTTTTAATTCTCATTACCTTACTGTGATTTGATTGATAATAAATCATACTAATTTCCCAAAACTCAGTCTGCTTTGCCAGTGTCAGTAATTTATGAGTAATCTCTCCCTGTTTTTACCTTGACCTACAAGCCTTTCATTTGTTCTGTTTTCTCTCTCCTGTCCAGCTGAGGAGGGGAGTGATAGAGCAGCTTTGGTGGGCACCTGGCACTCAGACAGGGTCAATCCACCACAGATGTGTGTTCAGCTGAGACTTCAAACATCTGTAGGGAAATGGGGCATACAGCCCCTCTGCACAATGCAGATGAGAATTTTTCATCTTTTGATAGAGTGACACTTCCTGGTTTTGTAATGATATGCCAGTTAAAATGCCCAAAAATATGCCTTTGTCAGTGAGTCCTCCAGAGATTTATTCACATACTCAGCTTTGTGCACTGACGTCAGTGAGACCTGTAGCAGGAAGGACCAGAAGACCTCTCAACATAACTTCCACTCCTAGTTTTCTCTGAGTCACTATCTGAAAAGGTCAGCACTGCCTAAAGGGCCTCAAGGCCTGATCCCACTTCATTTGAAGTCAGAGACATCAGTCACAGTAACTGCAGCCCTGCAGAACTCAGGTCCCAGCCTTGCTGCACCACTGACTCAAGTGTCTTGGAGAGTCTTGGAGAAAAAATACACTGAAAGGACTTTCTGAGCATTCAAAGTCCAGCTGTCTTTTCTGATAACTTTTTCAGAGGTCCTGAAGAAAAATAGAATTTTTCATCTTAGGGAGTGTGTCTTTTCTGTAATGCCCTGTACATTTTGTACTCTTCCTTGGGTTATTCATTTTAAATATCTAATGCATCTCTGGAATTTGAAAAAGGTGTATCTTAATTATTGTTCATGTACAAAAAAGCATTGAGAAAAAAGGAAGTTTGGGAGTGTATGGGGGTAAGAACAGCTTAAAAACAGGACAGAAAATTCCATGTCTCAAGTGAATATGCCAAATGAACTATGTAACAATCAAAAATCCCTTGAAGTGGCCAAATGGAGACTTTCATTGAGTTTAACACAGTCATCCCTTTTGCAATTAGTTACATTTGCTTCAAGTCACCACAGAAACAGCAGCAAAATATGTTGCTGGTGAATCATTGCCATTATAAAGATGTAGGTACGCCTGAGGCTTTGGTAGTGTCTCATGGGGAGTGTGGGACGAATTGGCCCTGCAGGACAAAGTCCTCGAGGGAGGACTGCCTTATCATCCAAAGTAAGCCTGGCTGGAAAACAAAGCTATGATCACTTTTAATAGCAAATCTGTGGTAATTTTGGCTGTAGCCTGGCCAAAAAGAGAGTCTGTCACATCCAGCAGGCCCTTGTTATAATATGTCAGGGTTGGACAGAGTGCCTGGGACAAGATCAACAGGTGGAAGAAGCATCTTTATGCCAAACAGAACGGACTCTGAGTTATTGCGTTGTTATGGGTTTGTTATAAGGGTTCAGAGAAGTTTGTTAGCTTAAGAGTTAATGTGGTTTGTACCCCAGTTTATGATTGGTTCTCGGTTGTGGCGCAGTTATAATTCCCTTATATGGAAAGTTACACCCCGTCTTCCTTATAATCTGAAGTTCCACCCTCTGTTGACCATATAAGGTCATGTACCCACCCCCTTCTTCCTTATATGTATCAGTTCCTCCCCTTTTTCTAGCATGTTCCACCAGACCCTATATAAGGGGTTGGCAATTTTGAATAAATGGATTTGTGCAGGGGATCTCAACTCCTGAGCACTCACCCTTCATGTGTCCGAGTTTCTTTTTTGTTTGCGACTCCGGCGCGCGATAATAATAGCAGCAGCAGAGGAAATGATCTTTCTGGAAAAGGAGCCTAAGAACAAAGGGGGAAGAGCTGTGCCTATTCTTAGTCTACAGCATTGTCATTGTAAACAAAATTCAAGAATTCTTGGAGGCTTGGGATCTTCATGTGGAATAGTTTTACAGGTTTCATTGGTTTGCACCAGCAGGAATTCTTGCCTGTTATGGTATTTCTGAACCAGGTCTTCACCATTCTAGTTCCAGGGTCCTAAACAGAAAACTGGGAATAGTAAATAATACCCTAGGGCAAGTTCTACAATTTTTCCAGAAGGTTAACAAAAACTATCCTGACTTACCAGAAATATTTTCATTCCATTCATGTGGAACAAGGTCAGAACCTGCCTGTTCATCTCAAAGTAAGGAACAAAGTGACCTATACCTCTCAGTAAATGTAACATATGTGGTCATTCAGCTCCTTGGAAAACAGGCATTTCAGTCAGCGCTTACTTTTCAGTTGTTATAACCAGTATACCAAGCGACCTTGTCTTTTTAAAATGCGACAAAAATTCTTTCAAGAACACAGAATGTAAAATGTACATAATCTAGAAAGGGTAGTAATGCTTCATGGAAAACCTCTCAATGGTTAGTGTAATCTCTTGAAAACAGAGTGAAAGCATATTACAAAATGCAGCCAGAACTTGTCTGACATAGTTCATGGTGTGAACACAGTTAACACAACACAATTAAGTTGGCATGGTAAGAGTCGTACAGCAGTTATAGCACATCCATGCTGTAACACATGCCCCATCAAAGAGTAAGAGAAAAAACAAGAAAGTAGTCTAGGAAATGCAGTAGTGGAAGGACCCTTTAGCAAAAGTCACATTCTTACAGTATAAAAACTGTAGTGTCAGAGGGCTTCATACAAGCAGTTCTAGATGTTTGTAAGTGTATGATGCACAGATATTGCTTCCAAGGTGATTTCTGATGTATCAATTTCAGTTCTTTTTTCTCCTCTTACAGCCACCTGTACTGACATCTTACTGGCCTGTCCCACTTTTGCTTAGAGGTTGCTCTCCAAGGACACAGTTTCTTGAGGAGGGCATTCTATAGCACTTAGCCTCTCCTGGAAGCATTTTGCATAGTTTTGAAAGCATTCTTCATTTTACATAGCGTTCTATTCTTTGCACCAGCTGAAGATCTGTCTCTATCTATGGATATGCATATGCATGGATTTTTGATCCTCGACTATCTGTGGCCGGCACTCAAGAGTGAAACTAAAAGCAATTTCTGTGGCAAGTAATATGCCAAGGTCTTTTTGAATCATATTTAGAAGAAATGGACATTAAATCGCTTGGTGCATTTTGCAGATGGCTGATTTATGGTTGTAAATTAGCCTTTAGATTGAGATGGTCTTTTTTTTTTTTTTCCCCCCCTATGAAAAGGCATTTTGGACATATTTTCAAGGAGCTCTCAGCCAACTTCTTGAACTCTATCAATACAGTTTCTAGAACAAGGACAGAATTAATCTTGCATAATTTGAGCTATCCAAAAACTTTTATGCTAAATCCAAGCCAGTCTAGGTTCTTTATAATATTAAAGGAAAGAGACACATATCTCCTGAAAGTAATTGATATCATTCAAAGAACTATGTCTAAAATAGATGTGACTCTTTGTTCTCAAGTCTTTGTAACTGATAATTCTGAGTATGTACTTAAGACAGCTAACATTTAGTGGAGCAAAATTAGGAAAAAGGAACGCCCTTTGAGGTATTTAAGCATATCAACTGTACATATATGTACATGAATATAGAAAGAGACATTTTTATTATTATTATCTCAAAAGGACGTCGCTCACTGCCTCTCATAAGAAGTTTAAAACCAGGTGCTTGATGACATACCTCCATCTCCTTAAGATCGACAAAATGACCAATATGATACGAAAAAGACAGGTATGAGGAATGGGCTAATCAGGGACATCAACACAAGATGGCAAAGAACCTCAAGAGTTTCACACGCACAATAAAAAAAGGAGGATTTTAATGGAACAGATACAGGGCAACTTTGTGAAGAATCACAAGAAATTCACCAAAAGGCCAAGCCAAAGCACATCTTTGCATTTTTGTGGTCAAACAAGAACAGCTGAACTGTGCAAAGACAACAAACGGGGTAACATTCCAAAGGCACACTATGCCTTCAAAGACATGCCCTTTACATGTCAACACCATTGTTGGGTGTGTTTGTATAACTGTATCTTAGTTACCTTTGAAACACTACACATGCAAGTTGCAGTGGACAATTTTCCTAAAATAATCAGAAAAAGATTATCAAATGTACATTGTTCCAGTGAAAACAGAGGCAACAATGCAAAATGAGTCAGTTACAATAAGGGATTTCAACTACCTACACATGAATCAGTCAAATATAATACAAGAAAAGTTTAAGAAAAGTATAAAGCTATTTTTTTTCACAAGCTCTTTCACTGTAAGAGTTGGATGTCTTGTGAGCGAACATTACTTTATTCCCACTGGTTCATATTTAAACTTTGCCAATGACTTCCAAAAAACTTTCTTAATTCAGTGCACAATAGAGCAGCCAAATGTTATCTGAAGATATAATCAGCAGGATAGAAACCAAGTGACATTTCTGTAATTCAGGTCTCAGTAACCAACTAGAATTCTGTGAATATGTCAGGAAAAAAAAATTACTTCTGTCTCAGGTAGGTTATTTCCAATGATGAGTTAATTTTACTCCAGAAACCATTGTTGAGAATAAGTGATCTGTACATTTTCTCTTTTATTTCATTCCATTAACTCACAAAGGCCACATTTCAACTACGTACACCAAGGAGAACTGTTCATAAGTGAATATGACTTTCACGCTATGAAGTGGGTCAACTACCCCATTTCATAGCATCACTGTTTTTTATTCAATTATCATAAAATCATAGAATGATTTGAGTTAGAGTGGACCCTAAAGATCACCTGGTTTCAACCTACCACCACAGAAGGGATACCATCTGGTACATCAGATTACCTAGAGCCCAACCCTGCTGGCCTCAAGCTTCCAGGGGTGGGGCATCCACATCTTCCCTGGGCAACTGTTTTACTGTTCTCTCAGTTTAAAAGCATTATCTTATCACTGTCTGCCCACTTAAAAAGTGGTGTAGAGATTCATGCTATACTTGATGGACAGATGTCAGTTCTGGCTGTCGATTTTCTCCTGTGAAGGTGATACCACCTGAGATGGCAATTTCCTGTGCAACACTGCACAATGAGACACAGGCAGGACAAAAGGCATGCTGGACTATGGCCAAGCTGTCTCATAATTTCACCCTAGACTTAAGACCAGCGCCTCTCATTAAAACGAAGAAGAGACATACTGCTTAATTTTAAGCTCAGCCTATAATACACAGCTGCTAAGATTGCAGTAGCAGCAAACTGAACCTTTACAGAACACAAGGAAATCTGGCATAAAATTGTGGCTGGTTAAGGAACAATGTGATGATGTGACTTTGAAAAATATGTGCAGGACTCATATAAAAGCATAAAAAAATTAGTTTTTATGGAAACTATTACAAAAGGGACTAATTCATTATGGTTTGTAGCAAGTAAAAACAAAGGTTTGGAATCAGAAATCCCTTACTGTTAATAAAATTATTTTAATGAGCTATAATGTTCTCTCTGTAATGTCTTCATCACAGAAATAGAGAGAAAAACAGCTTCTGCCCTGTGAGTTATCTTTTCGTAATTGGACACATCCATGGACATTTCTAACATCTTTTCTTATCAAAGGGATCTCAGGTGTCCCGCTGTTGCTCTGCAGTATGAATAAAAGGCTATGCCTTCTTCCCACATCTTGAAAGCAAGCCAGATTTTTGTTTTAATTGTATTTAATTTGTATTTCCACTCACAGATTTCACTGATTAGAAGAACCCCTATGGTCCTTTTTATCATACAGGGATGTAAGAAAAACACTATGACAGTACACACAGCATCCCCTATACACCCCGTACCTGTTTTGACTGGGAAGTTTAACATAACTTATATAGTTTGCCAAGTATAAATCACTACCTAAAATATAAACATTCATATAAATGTAGGCATATAGCAATATAATAATTTCCCGAGGTAAGGCAAGAAGTGAGTCACTTGCTCTGCCCCTTAGCCTAGACAGGACTCTACCACAGCTTGTGAACAATATGATTTGGCAGAGAGCTTTCAAAAACATTTTAAACTTCTCCTTTGCATGTAGGCAAATCTTCTGTGCAAAAAGCTTCTTAGAAGTATCTCATGGAGAAGCAAATAAGCACAGTTTCAAATGAAAAAAAAAATTCTTTGTGTCTGTAAACCAAGCACAAAATATTGTTCACATACCAAATATAATGGTAGGTGACACTGCTCAGAAACTTACAGGCAAAAATCTCTCTTGGGGAACTACAGTTGAGATGGAACATGGGAAAAACATTGTGGTTTATAATAAAAGCTTCACAACAAAAAGCACAAGTTACAGATTATACTCTTACATTATTGGTAAATGGAAAAAAAGAAAATAAATGTTCTACACTTGCAGCATTAAGGCATCATTGTAGCTGGATCGTCAGCTGTTGTGTGTCAGTTCACTTATGCAGACTGGAACAAACCCTGGCTGTTGGCACAAGCTGATTCAGCTGTTTCAAACCAGACATTTATTGGAATATGTATTGAACAAGACAGGGTGAATTCAGCCTATTGTCACATTTAAGTAAACGATGCTTTACGGAACAGAACTACTGGTGAGAATATCCCGGTGCAGTGGCACTCAGCCAGTCACCCAGGCTCAAAGTACCTTGCTGTCAGCCTACCATGTTAATTGTCTCAATGAAGTGAGAACTGTGGGCATATTGGAGTCTTTCACAGCTTTCTCTTAGGATTACAGTAAATTTCTTTAGTAAGAATACACAGTGCTTGGAAAAGATACTGACTTAAAGTAAGTGAAAGATCTTATCAAGTCACACATTTTGAAAATTAATTGAAAAGCATGAACCACTCGATCACTATGTTTTTTTATTCCTAAGATATTACAACAGAAATTCCTTATTTGAATCCTTCTACTTCTAAATTTTAAATGTCTAATTTTTGGAGTTTCACATGTTTTCAATGGAAATTTCAACAGAAAATTACTAATTTCACATGCAAAAGCAAATATGCCATTGTGCACATGCATTCTTAATTCAAATGATTATCCATATATATATAAGTATCCCTATAATTGTACATGAAACATCCTCTACAGTATTGTGGCATCCCATCCTTAAGGGGAAGGGAATACACAAGATTCATAGGTGCCCGTTGTCAAAAATGAATTTGAAAGGTAGGAGCGTAGGGAACCTTTTGGGTAAGAAATGTCTGTGAACCAGCTGCTGACAGTTCAGGGAAAGTTTTGAAGTTCACATAACAAGAAGCAGCTGCAAGATGGTTTTGAGAAAGTTTTGTAGCTGAAGGTCAATAACATAACAAGAATTAGATAAACAAGATGTTGTAGTTAGGTGTGAAGGAAGAGAATTTTAAAATAAAGATATACTATCTGTCCAATAAGAATATAGTGTTAGGTATGTGAACAGTTTTGTAACCAATCAAGTATTAAATAATTGTGTACATAACTGTATAAAAGACACCAGACTAATAATAAAGTTGGAGCTTCCTTATCATCATATTGGTGTGTGCGTGAAGTCTCTCAGGTGGGCCTCGCATGTGAAACTACATAGGAGGGTCCTCAAAAACTTAGAAAGTTTTAGTAAATTACAGACATGGCATGAAAATTGGTCCTGTATCTTCTAGTATATATATAATCCACCGCATGGTGGTGGATTTTGAATAAGGGATAGTGTGAAAGAGAGAGAGTAAAGATACAGAGGGAGGGAGATAGGGAGGATCACCATTCCTCTCTCCATCATCAATCCAGCTCATGAGGTGTTCAGGGTCCCAGTGGGCACCACCCAGGCTTCACATGGATACCTTTTTATAGGAAAAACTATGGTGTTGTCACTCCTTTTCCTGCTTAAACTTTGCAGACATAAAGCTTTCTCTTGCGTGGTGCTACTTACCTAGGAGCAGCTCACAAATAAAAATTAATTCCCAGAACCATCCCAGCACTCCAGACATATTAGAAAAGAAATTGCCATATTTTCCAACTACAGCTCCTCAGATTTGCCCCCATTTATCTGGTGCCTTTTGCTTCCTAGACATTTGGGTTCCCTGTTTTCTGTGTCTGCACCCTATAGCATCTAGGAATACAAGTTCTTTTGCACTGTAATGACATTTTTTTCTCTCAAAAAATAAATTTCATTTACTTCAAAATGCAAGAAAACAGGTATGTACCTTATACCCAAGAAGCTAGGCTGCCCTAGGGATCAAGACTGGTTTGTATCACCAGCATTGCAAATAGCAAATGAAGATTTAATATAGGTAAAAATTATGAATGTTAAAATATTAGAAGTCATTATTGATCACTTTCTTACCTTGTCACAGCCCAGCATGGAGCTATAACTATAAGCTTCTATTAGAAGCATATTAGAAGCATCTATTAGATGTCGTGTTTAGCTACCAGTGTAATAATTACATAGTGGGGTTCCTTTTTAATTATAAAATCTAGAAATACTGAGTTGTCTAGATATCTGTCATGTAATGTGTAATTTGAGCAAACTTTAATGGAAACAATGTAGAAGATTTAGCTCACTCAGTCCTCAATATCTACTGCTCAGCATATTTGTCACTATTCTAGCACCTGCCTACAATTTCAGGCTTGACAGCTACTTGTGTGTCAATTAGCTGCAAATTGCACTAAATTGCTAAATTAGTACAAGCTGCAGACCTTCAATCAGCCTAAAGAACTTTAAGGCTCCAAATGCAGTAGTTTCATTGTGAGAGACAACCTCTATGTATAAAACTTTCATCTACTGAAGAATTACATTGTCCAGAAATATGACAATTTTGAGAATATATTATGAGAGTTCTGCAATGTATTTTCATTTCACTCTACCCTCACTTTAATGACATCTCTTAGGACTTGGGTAAATGTTTAGTATATCAGTGTATTCACTATAGTCAAGATGATTTGGGAAATTTCTTCCATCTAAATAATAAACCCTTTTAAAAACATTCACTTTCAAATGATCATTATGTACCTGTATGGAGACTCTAACATTATCACTTAAGATTGGCAGCATTTCAGGAGACTGAGCAATGTACAGAACACATGGAAGGGGGAAGGTTTTGTCGAGTTCAAGAAAGATACTTTTGAGTTATATCACGGACATTGTGTAAAACCCTGTGTTCTTATGGGTCTTTTAAGAAGTGCAGAACAATTGTAGCCTGCAGGCACAGATGAGGCAAACCTTCATGCTGTCAGAGACAGTCCATCCCACACACCTGAGGTCAATACTAGAAACAGCAGGGAAGCAGATGTTCAATGTATTCAGCACCTTTCTTGTCTTGGATTGAAGTATCTCTGCATACAACTGAGAACTGTGCTGGCACATGGATGTTAAGAATTATGAATAAAGAATAATTCACTTTAATAATACAGAAAGTTTACATTAGAAAGTTAGAAGTAAATTTTCTGCTTCTTAAGAAATATATTGAGATGTTGAATAAGAAGTCTTAAGTGAAATAGAAGAATTACCCCTTCCTAAGATTGTGTAATCTAAACTGAGAGGACTGCATGCTGTCCTTCCTGTGAATCACGTAGGGTCCATCATCTTCTGTAGAACCTTTTGTTTATTTTGGCAGCCAAATTAATTCTTGTCTGTAAAACATAGAGAATATTTGCAGGAAGTGCTTAACTATTCTCAATTTATTTATGTGATATGCTTATTGCAGCAGAGCCTTAAAGGATTCCAAGTTCCCAGAGGCTGCAAAGGACAATTGTGCTCTTGGACAGTAATTAGACAAGGCTATGACAAAGCCAATAAAATGGTATGTTCTTCTTTCCTTTCACTTCTAAAGGAATTGGCACGGGTGAGACTTTTCTGCTGAGAATAGGAAGTTTTTCCTACAAATTATTTCTGACAGAGTAAGTGCAACTATTTTCAAAATCTGTAAGACTTAGAATCATAGAATTGATTGGGTTGGAAAAGACCTCAGAGTTCATCGAGTCCAACCCTTGGTCCAACTCCAGTCCATTTACTACATCATGGCACTAAGTGCCGTGTCCAATCTCAGTTTAAAAACCTCCAGGGATGGTGAATCCACCACCTCCCTGGGCAGGCCATTCCAATGCCTGACCACTCTGTCTGTAAAGAATTTCTTTCTAATATCCAGCCTAAATTTCCCCTGGCAGAGCTTAAGCCTGTGCCCCCTTGTCCTATTGCTAACTGCCTGGGACACCTCCAGAGTGTATCCAAAGCTGGTTTCTGCCCTTCCTTGCATCCTCAGCACATTTTCTATATATCATGAATTGAAAAAGCAAAGGTTTGTTCAGTCAGTATGCACAGGCACACATGCATCATACTCTGAGCAAAGTCCTGAAAGCCCAAATGACAAGAGCCAGCCTGTATCCAGAGTGCCCAGCACCAACTTCTGCCTGCCAAAGTGCCAAAGGTAGCTTCTAAATTTCCCTGAGAATATCACCACTGTATGTTAGGCCATGTTCAAACAGCTATCACAGCTTTGTTTTCAGAAATCAAGGAGCACCCAATGTAATTATGAAAGCTAGCAACAAAGCATTCTCACTGAATCAGATCACAGACAACAGTAGGAGAACATAAATATAGCACTGCTGTTCCCATCACTTGATATTTTTACCTCTTTAATACTGTTTGTTTTAATTTTCTTTTTGGAGGCCTTTTTTTAGTAAAATATAGAAAGAAACCCTAATAGGCCATCGTTTTTTTTATTTAGTGTCCTCCTAGACCCCAGAGCAGGGTCTAATAAACAGCATGCTGTAGAGAAAACTCTACTTCTTCAAAAATATCTGAGAGTGCAATCACTACAGTAATGTCTATATGACACTATATATATATATATCTATAGAAATAGATAATGTTCAGTTGGCATGGAGCATGATGGAAGCTCTTGTCTCTCGATCCAGCTCTAAATTCACCTCACATCATTCAGTGCATCCACCCCTCTTTTACCAAGATGACGCCTGTCCCTTACAGTGGCTCACAAGATAAGGACAGGCTCCTATAAGTCATCTGTTCATTTTGCTTACTGAATTTCTCTTAAGAGTCAGGTAGCATGGACCCCAAACTCAGTCTCTGTGTCCTTGAAGATTGCAAAATCCAATGGACCGGCCTTTGGTAAGCTCATCTTCCTCTTTCTGTAAAAGCCTGCAAGAAGCCTCTATTGGAAAACTGCAGATTCTCTCTGTGCAAACTTTCCACAGAAGTCACCAACAGTACCATACCAAAGCCTGGAAACAGAAGTATGCAAGAGGCAGAGGCAAACAGGCTAAGCACCAGGCCAAGCAAGAACAGTTCCTAGGTTTGATTATGACTACACTGATGGCCTTGAGTTGGTAGTTTGACCTTACTCTAGTTCTCATAAGCAAGGAAAATGTTTGCCAAAATTTCCCATCTTGAAGAATTTCACTGCATAGAAATAATGAAATTAGCCAGCTAAACATTCCACAGACTGCTAGTTTACTGATGTGTAAAGCTAAGGCATATTGCAATTGTATCTTGTAAAATATTCCAAAGCAAGTATGGCAAAGTCTGAAAAGTAATGGATGAGAACAACCAATACTAATATTCCTGGAAAGAAAAGGAAGAAAGGAATTAAAATGTTTTCATCAGGCTATAAGAAAAGTCTGATGAACTTGAGATAACTGGAGGCTGACTCACACTCTGGATATATTCTCTGTAAACCTTTTCCAGATTTAAAAAAATATGAAAATGTACTTGTGCCCCAGATGCCTGGCAACTTCATAGAACCTGCACACCTGGAAAGCCTGGGGGTTTTATATATGCAACAGTGATTACTATAGATGAACTATTAAAATGAGAACACATAAAAATGAAGGCAACTTTCCTGAAAGCTCTGAAGCATAATGGAAGAGGGTTTTTTATCTGAACCATGCTCAAATAGGAATCTAAAAGTACTTGTTTCGTGATCCACTATTCTAAATATTTCTGCTACTCAAAGGTAAAAGTAAATCATAAATGTGATCATCTGTCTTAAAGAGAAACTCAATTTCATATCCTACCCAGATGAAATGTATGTGTTCTTCCCCAGCAAGCCCTGACAGTAAGACGTGTTAAAGATCTTCTCTGTAAGTCATCTCCTACACTAGCCAAAAAGCTAATTGACTCCACCTTAAATCAATAAATATTATAAAGTTGATAGTGCAAGATTGGCATTAAGACTGTCTTCATGCAGATTCTTGCTCTTCACATTCACTTAGAAACTAATCTCTTTGAAGTGCCTGCAGCATGTCACAATGTTGCTTTGCTTTACAAATAAAGTATCTGTTTAAAAGTATCTGTTAAAGTATCTGTTGACAAAATCAGAAAATGGCATTAAATGGCTGTTTTTCTTCTTTTTCTTTAAGAGTAGTTTTACCCATTATAAAGAATTATTGAGATTTAGCATCTTGTGTTCTAAACTGTGGGTCTTCCATTAGAGTAGCCTTTATCCAGTTTGGTTTCCATTATGTTTCCCATTATGCTCACAGATCTTCCCTCCTGCAATTAGCCACAGCTTTCAAGTCTGCCTGTACCAGTGCATATATAATACTTCCAGTTTCAGAGCAGTGTGACATCCTCCATTAATGTTGGTGCTAAAATTTCTATTAATTTAACAAAAAAAAATGTGTAATGAGGATTAAAGAACCCCAAGTGCTATGTCCATGCACTGTAGGAACAAAACTTAAGACCAATCAACCTCCATGGTGTGTAAGTCTGTGTTGTTTCTCTGGAAATCATTACATTCCAAAAAGTAACAAAATCAGTTCCTTCAACAAAAAATATTGGAAGATAGATGTGAATTATTCAACCTTTTCATTTTCAGCCAAATGCATCTTCAGTGTTTTAAATCAAGTACTTCAGAAGTATCTCAGATTACAGACAAAGAAATATAAGTTGAATACCAGGAATTTTGTTCGAGGTCATACTCATCAGGACAAAAACTGAACACAATCTCTCAGACTAAAACCCTCATGATTTAAACTGAATGTACTGCAGGCAATTCAGAGATGCTATTTGGACAAACATATGACAAGACACCTTGTAATGCATAGGGAGAACTAAGCTGTGTTTCTGAAATAGCTTAATCCCAAGGAACTCCTGGAGAAGAGGCAATTTTCTACATCTTTGTTTGCATTCACAATATTTATCTGTCTTATGTATAGGCTCAGAGCATGTTTTCTCCAGAAATTGTCAAACCCATGCACCAGTGAAGAGATCATAGGAGAGTAATTGTGTCCTTCTATGTATTACAATTGATTTTTATGGCACGATATAATAATAAAAGCAGCATCATCAGTTATCCAACCTTGAAAATTCACAACCACCAATACACAGCTACACAGCTCCCATTACATTTTTTAAAGGTCTTGTAACTGTCATTCTAAAACATCACAGAAAAAAAAAAACATTACAGACAGACTTTTTAACATGGGAAGTAGATTAAAGATGTTATCTGTATTTTACTGGTTTTTTTAAATAAAAATACTCAATTGCTAATAAACAAGTAGACTAAAGGGGGCTTAAATTGAGTTCTATGGTGTGGTTATGTTAATATGTTTTAGGAAAGTGGTAGCCACTTAGTGTGTGGGTCAAGACAGGTTAAAGAAAATTGCAGGAACTTGGGAAATATTTATGCTTACAGGGGAACTACAGAATTTTCTTGGAGCCTCAAAGCATAGGTGGCCACCAAGCAAGATCTTCTATAATCACATTTCTGTGCTTAGTCAGACTTGTAACTGTTTAAGTCCCGTTTTAACTGCCCAAGTAATTTTCTAGATTTAGCCTTTCATGACTGATGTAATGTCCAAGCACTTCATCTGAAGCTGGCTTGGACTGTAGAGGGCAGGTCAAACCTGATCAGGACTCCTAAATTACAGTGGATTGCTGTCAGAGGCAGAATGAAAAATGCCAGAGGAAGTATGGGCTATAAATTGTCTCTAATTTGATGGGTACTACAAGGTAGGCTGTGTTGCAGCTCAAATCCAGCGGGAAAAACCACAGTTCAACAAATAATGATTCCAGGTTGTCCCGGTTTCTACTGGTTTTGAGCCAATTTTCTTCTCAGTAGCTGGTACAGTGCTGTGGTTTGAATTTAGTTTGAGAATAATGCTGATAACACACTGATGTTTTAGTTGCTGCTAAGCAGCGCTTTGAGTCAAGGACTTTTCAGTTTCCCAGGCTCTGCCAAGGAGCAGGTGTGTAAGAAGCCAGGAGGGACCATGGCCAGGACAGCTGACCCAAACCAGCTAAAGGGATATTCCACACCATAGGACATCATGCCCAGTGTATAAATTGGTGGAGTTGGTTGGGAGTCACCAATCACTGCTCAGGGATGAGATGGGCATTGGTCAGTGGGTGGTGATCATTGTTGAACATCACTTGTTTCTCTTGGGTTATGTTCCTCTTCCTCTCTCCTAATTTCAATACAGTTAGTAGTAGTAGATGATTATGATTATTATTATTACTATTATTATTATTGTTGTTGTTATATTTTATTTTGTTTCAATTATTAAACTCAACTCACAGAGTTTATTTTTTCACTGGTTGAGAGGCTGCATGGTGCTTAATTGCCAGCTGGGATTAAATCACAACAGAAGTACACCACAAAGTTAACACATTTGGGTTGAATGGTTTTAGCAAAGTTACTATATTTTCTCCTTTCTGCTTTAATGATTTGTGACTTATACCATCCTCTGAGCAGGTGTCTTCAAAGGATTATCATGTATAATTACTTGTTATTTGTATAATTATTATTATTATTGCAGGGGAAAATTCTCTACAGATGATAAGCAGTTTCAAAGTAACTCAAAGAGTTTACAATTTAACAATGAATATCAGAACAATCTTGAAGGAAAAAATTAGAATTTGAAAAGCATACATACAGTAAAGTAACTATGTTATGATTCACTTTTAAGCCATTTTTATAAAACAAAGTGGTATAATGATAATCACAATCATTCTGAAAAGAAAAATCAAAATCCGTGAGAGTAGTAGGCCTAGGTCATAAATTAATAGTACTTATTATTACTTTTGCTACTTTAATACATATTTTTAAAACTAGTTTTAATCAAAATGGACACATTCACTTGTAAAGGTTCTTCAGAGGAACAAAAGTATCATCTGAATCACTATACTTCCTCCCTTTTTATCCAGACACCTGCATGATTTGCAGTAGCAGTTGTCACAAGCCCCATGCCACATTCTGAAGGCATGATCTCCTTTAGTCAAAATATTTAGCAGTATTTCAATACAGGAAGGAAGGAAGGAAGGAAGGAAAGAAGGAAGGGCTGAAAAACAAATGAAGCATTTCACCATCACTTAACTAGTACTAGCCACGATGGATAAAGGCAGTAAGAAGTGAATGTTTGGAATAAAATCTCAGCCCTGAAGAAATCAAAAAAATAGTAACCTCAAATAGACACAAAAAATAATTAACACCAGCAGTCCCTAAATCAATACACCTGCTAGAGCCACACCCACATATGTAAATACTCTCACACAGAGGGTTTAACACATCACACAATTTAAGGGCAAACCCCTCAGGTGGAGTTGTCTTCTACCACTGTCAGAAAGAAATAAATGTAGAAAAGGCTAATCCTTTTGTTTGTTTTTTCTCCTCTCACAGATGCTGTTGCTGTATTGTCTTAACTGGTATTAGAGAGATTATCTGGAACTGTTGGCAAATGGAAATTACCACAAACATATGATGATGGAAGCTCAGCAAAATCCTCCAGTTACATTCACAGGCCTTTGTCTTAGATAATGGTAAATACATTTGAACTGATGGTAATTTCTCACTTTCTCTTTACTTCCATTGAGTTTCTTGTTGCAAAGGTCAAGCTCCTGTCTCCTGCTTGATCTCTATGAACAGTAACAGGCTTTTGCTCCGTCAACAGCAGCTCATAATGAAGTAGCAGCAGAGCTTTACACGTTTGACTTGAGGGAAACAGAGGAAATGTGAAAGAAAAGGCACCTGGAGAAATTAACTCACCTTAACAAACAGCTAAAGGTCCCAGTACACATAGCACTTAAATCCACTGCATTTTAGCTCACTGGTATATATCCACATTAAATAGTGATCTAAGCATTGCTTTCTTTCAGTGTAATACACAAAGTATCTAAATTCAGTTTGTCCATCTTCCCTACAGCTTCCTATAAGCTGCTTATTCTCCCTGTGGTCTGTCACTTTTTTCTACATAAACAGCAAGGCTTCACATCAAAACCCTCAGCTCTTGCACTTTCCTCCTGGTGGCCAGTGCTGCAGCACGTGAATGTCCTCAAGAAACTAACAGAGACAGTGACAGGACATTCACCTGCTTTTTCCCTGATGCAAGGTAAGCACAAGGAAAGGCTGAGCTCGTTTCAAATGTTAGTACTCTGTTTCCAGTGCTTTCTCCTATCAAAACCAAACTTTGATATTTGCTAAAGGAAAGACATTCTACCCTAGAACATGAAGTTCTTCAGCTCATCATGAGTACTGAAATGCCACCTGAGTTTCTGGTTTTCCAAAGCTGTCTGCTTACTTGTCAGAGGTAGATTTTCTTGGGTTTTGTCCTTGTTGTCTTTGAAATGAATCTTGGAGAATGAAATCCCATGCTGGGAAAAGAATTTTATTCCAAGTGCCCAGTGTTGGCTGGACTCACAGTGGAGCATTTAAGCCACAAATTCAATGCTTCAAGGGTCATTCAGGCATGAAAAAAATGGGCTGATATTCCCAGTGTGTGCAGAGTCCCTCACCCAAAAATCATCCAAACCTACTCTTAATTTGTCTGTGATAAGAGTGGCCCCCTCTTTTTTGAGAAGCTAAAAAAGCTCTCATGCAGACATGCTAAGATGATGAGGTTTTGTTTGTCTCATCTACTTTATTCCTGTTCCAGTAATACTACAGTTTTCCCCTGCCACTGTAAATGAAATTAACTTCGAGGTTGTCGTACCTTATTTCATTCTTTCATTTATAACAACCCTAGTCCCTAGAGGCCACTTTACTCATCTCCTCTCTGACATATTTCCAGCACCAGAGTTTGTGTAAAGACAGTGCAAGAATAACTGCTTTAGCCTTCTGTGTGTTATCAAAACAATAAAATAAAAACAGATTCAGGAAGCGTAAAGACCAAACAAAAATGTCCCCATCTTTATTAATAAAAAAAGAAAGAAAAAAAAGCCTCCATTAAACAACATTTTGAGAATCACCTGAGTGTCAGTTCCAATTGTTCTTATTTGCATTTTGGGAAATTCACATTTTTCTGAGCATTGTAAATATTTTTTCCTATTCTTTAACAGTAAACTTACTACCTAAAAAATTTACTTTTTTACTACCTAAAAATTTACTTTTGTCTTCAAAGAGAAACAGGAATAGACGAGAACTGCATACTGATGTTTCAAAACCACTCAACACTCTAGCATGCTGTGCTGACCAACAGCAACATGTTTCACTGCCTTTTTTTTTTTTCTGGGCTGATGAACTACATAATGATATTTTTGAAAAATACTTCACCAATGTTTACGTATAAAACACTTCCTTCAACAGCAAGAGAAACTTGCCAACACAAAAGAAATGCATTTAAAGACAAATTTTAAAAAATTAGATTTAAACATGTTTTTTTAATTATTAAACTTTTGAGAGTGCATTAATTACCCTAAACCAGGTAACAACTCAGGCCTGAGCATCTAAACTGAAGGTATATGTTTTAAGAAATAGGTATAAAAGTCACACTCTTAGTAAACTATCATCATTGTGAACATGTCATAAATCTCTCATTTTTTCATTTCAGACAGACCTCTATTGATTTCAGTTCTTTCATCTTCCCCACATAACATTTTCCCTAATTATTCCATGTTTTGCTCTTTCCCTACACTGTATTTATTAGCTTAAAACCTTCAGTAGAAAATAGCCTAATAGGAAAAGTATGCAGCAGATGGAGCAGCAAAATAGGAGGAGGTAAAACAAGTAAATGAACAGTCTAATAATTCAACATTTATTGTAAAGTATTTTCTATAACTAGGAGTTATTATTTCATTCCAATTCAGATTAGTGACATCAGCATATGACAAAGAAGAAACCAGAAGTAGAAAAATTTCCAAATGTACTTTCAGTAATAATTATATTTTTATACCAAAGAAGTGTTCTATTTAGTTCTATATGCAACTCTTAAGACGTGAGTTCTCCACTCATTTTAATCACCACTCTCCATTAAATGACATAAGGACAAACTACTATGCCCTGGATTAAAAAAAATTATCTGAAATATTCCCATTCTTAGAAAAGGTTTACTCTGCAGTAACTCTGACAAAAAAAAAATTAAGTTAACAGAAGTTACACACAGCAATATGATGATTGCTTAGATTCCTGAAACAAGGAGCACATTGAGGCCTTTACCAACAAACATGGGATTGGGTTGGGGTTTTTTTTGCCACGGCCATGTTTGTGAAGACTTCAGAAATCTTAATACTAACTACTGTAAAAACGTGTTAGACCACAACCAGTTGTTCACATGTATGAATAATTATTTCCATATACAGATTTCTACTCTCTCATTTTATTCCCTTCCATTGCCATTTGAGTACACAATTGTAAAGTGAGCTGACTCATCCGTGCATGCATGGATGCACTGAGGTCCTACCATTGTTCAGCCTCATGGCAAATTCTCCTGGAAATTAATTTTTTCACTCTGGTTATGGAAAGCCATATTTTTGGAGCACAGGACTGAAATCATGCTCATCTCTAACATTGTGTTACTCCACCTTCATAAATAACAGTTGCTGGAAGAACTAATTAGAAGTTGACTTCTAATTAGCATTTTATCTCCTGTGCAGAAGCTTATTCATGAATGTACAAGAGCAAGTAAAAAACAAGGATAAAATTCAAAAGTTCTGATATTACAAATCAATAAATTAACTTGAATTACTCTTTTTTCTTAATATGTTGAGTGCTGGATAAGATGCTTCTATTTATCCTGCCAACCACATTGAAAGCATCCACATGAATCAAATATATGATGTTGAGAAAAGCTGTACAAAGGGAATAGCAATCTATGCACTTCTGAGTGAAGTGTAACAGGAGAAATCAACAGAAAGGGAGAACAGCATGCAAAAGAAGACAAGAAGACAATTCTTAAGTAGATCTGTTGAATTTCATAAATAAGAACAGAATAAAGGGGGGGGAGATAAATCTGTTCTGTACTTTGTTATGACCAGAATAATTAATTCTACATTTCCACTCCCAAAATCAAGGTGAAAATCTTCCTACAAACTTCTCTATACTAAGAAGTTATCCCAGATCTAGACAGTTCATAAGACATTTCTCATAGAGGCCACAGGAGGTCACGCACCATGATCACTATCTGATACAATCTACTGTACTTCACAAAATTGAAGCAATCATCCAGGGTTGACCTAAACCATAACGTCCAGCACAACTCTTAGAAAGTCACTCAGAGGGTTAGTTGAGAAAGGATGAAATGATGCTTTTGATTTTGCCATTTGTGTAGCCCTGATTTCCAATCACACCAACTCCCACATCATGACAAAAAAAGCATAAATAAGTCACTTTTGCTCCTTCCTCTCTGCTCTCTAATACAGATTAACTTTTGACAGACATATGGAAGTATTTTAGTCCTTTCAAATTGGAATTAGCTCGTAATTAATCCAAACTATTTCTTCAGAAGTGCTATGTCCATCATGGTCCCAGTTGCCTGTGACAAACTGACAATGGAAAATGAATGGGAAATATCTCCTTGTTATTGTTTCAATTTCTTCCTTGAAAAATTGAAGTGAACTGGGGCAGACTTGTAAGTGATGTTTTTCTAAGTTGGCAAGGGTAAGATTTATGTATTTACAAACAATCTGGAAGTATCTCACCTCAGAAACCATGATAGAATTTTTCCATCAGCTGGGAAAAGCTTCATGTTTCTCAGATTAGGATCCTAAGTCTGGGTCAAAGGAATAGTTTAAAGTCATGATTTATGTACAACATTCAGGAAATATTACCATTCTAAAATAACCTGCTGCTCAAGCTTGAAGGAAAGGGGAAATCTTTCCTTGGAATATGAATCAGCAAAAATATATTTGGAGAGGTTATTTCTTCAGCACACAGAGAGAAAGTAGATAGAAATCAAGACTTGCAGAGCTACACAGTGAGACCAGACATGATTTTTTTATTCACACAACTGCATCCTAAAATAATTTTAATACCACAGTTCTGTTACAAAAGTTTGAAACGTTGTTGGGTTTTGCCAAACAACAAAGGACAAAAGTAAAACTGTTTTCCAGGAATTTTTCATGGCTCCTCCACAACACTACCCATTCGCAGAACCTTGGACCAAGGAATAACAAAGTAAAAGACCCACGGGATCAACACAAAACATCTGTTTTACCAGAGAATGCCCTTGCTCAGAAGCAACTTTTCCAGGCTACAGATGCAGGGAAAAACCTCGGTCCCAGTGCCATGAGTATCACACTGACATCATCAAGTCCTGAACCTCCTCCTCCCATCTAGCTGACAGAAAACAAGACAAAGTTATTTTTCTTCCTATAACAGTCAGGATCACAACATGTAGCTGCTCAGCAAATCTCAAGCAACTGCCTAAGGATTCTACGCCTAGCAAAAGGCTGAATTTTTGAAGAAAAATAGCATATTTCAGTGATGAAATATCTTGGTTATCAACAAGAATTTGCTATTGGGTTTTGGAGGATGACAAAAAGTATATGTGCCAGGCATGAATCCTGATCGCTGCCAGCAAGAACGATTCCTGACAACCTTAATACTTATTTACTGAATTCATACCTTCAAATTTGATGGGCAAAAGGCAAAACCTCACTCTTCAGCTTTAGTCGACATAGAAAATGCCAGCACCATTCAACTATGAGCAATCATATGAAACACAAATACTGCCAGACTTGGTTCTGTTGTTATCTGTTTCCAGGAGATGCCACACATACAACATACATCAAGACGTCTTGATGAGCCCCCCCTAAAAAAGGCTCTTTACGACATTCCTCTGTAAACAGCAAAACCTTTCAGTTTGGGAAGATATATATTAAAGGTTGGCCAAACACTTCCTATTGTCCCTGCATGTAATCCAGAAGATTTACAAGTCCAGTCACATGATACCCTCTTTTGAGCTTCAATTCATTCTAACACAGAAGTATAACTGTTTGCATAATAGCTGGTCAGAACCTTTTGCTGGGAAAAAAAATTAATTCCTTTCTATTAAAAGTAAGTATTTCTTATTTAATTAAAAAAGAGCCTAGCACTTCTGTCAGCTCTGACAGCTCTGGTTATGCAAGCCAGAAGTACCTCTTAGCTGGAGAAGCATTTCAAGCAGAGACAAAAGCTCTTAGCATGAAACTCACTCACTCCATCCCCTGCTTCCCCAGTCTCTTACACCCCTTCTTAGGATTTCACACATTTATAGCACCTTGGCTTCTCTGGAGGGGAAGATGTGCTCCAGTGCTGTGCTGCAGCTGAGACAGGGTATCTTTGAATATATCCCCAGAGCAATTACTTGGTAGTTGAGACAGAATGGAAAAGAACCAAAGTTTGCTTTCCACAGCTCAGTCCTTTCAAGAAAGGCTGAATGTTACAGATTCTCAGGTATCACTGTTTATCTGCGTCTGATTAGAGGCAGATCATCTGCCCCTCAGCCCAATTGCCAGGGCAGCAAGGTGGTCTCTATTTTATTAGTATCCCAGAGGACAGGTGATCCAACACATCACATGTTTCATTCAAAAAGCTGACATAAAGAGCCTAAGCTGGTCAGCTGAAATTATCTCCCAGCTTGCCTGCAGCACATCATCCACCTGCAACTTATTCCTGCTTCTCTCAGGCTCTGCCTTGCTTGTTCTCGCACACAAGGCATTCACACATGCAACTAGGGGCAGGAAGAGGTGGGTGAAGGGCCACAGAGCAAGAAGGCATCAATGTGGATCTCACCATCAGAGGGGCGAAACATGACCACCTCTAGTTTGCTCTTCCTGCTAGACACTTTTGTGGACTGCTTTTAGAAGTGTCACGTGAGGGAGACTGCACAGTCTCCTTATGGCAGTTTTGTTATTCTACTGGGCTAAGAAATATGTTACTGTTAGAAAGCTTCTCCTAATGTCTTCCTGACCTGTCCAGGATGGCTACTCAAAATAAATTATCCCCTCCTTCTTTGCAACAGCCTTTAATAATAGGTAAAATACTATTATATCCCCCTTCCACTTCTACCTCTGAGCTGAACAACTACTTTTTTCAGTATTTTTTATGCCTTCGTTTTAGGTAGTATTTTCTTTAGGCCCCCAATCCCTTGTTTTTCTGCACTCTGGACTTCATCCTTAGGTCTATATCCTCAAATTTGTGGCCATGACCTCTACAACCCCCAGGCACAGATCTGTGCTTCTCCCTCTCTGCTCATCCAACTGGCCCCCTCAAGCAGCCAGGGCAACACAGAGGGTCCTGACCTCTACGAGCTTTCTCAGGCACAAACTTCTGTCATCACTCAGCTATGGTCTCACCACAAGGTACAGAATATAGCTTCTATCAATCTTTAGTATTTCTCTAACCCACCTGTAATTTCAGTGTGGCAGCTTGAAGAGTCCCATTTATTGTTAAATTTATTGCACCTCTATCCCCCAAAAGAATGATCTGAGATTTCAAGAGACAGCTGTGCACAAACTGCTCTACAAATAATGCGACAAAATTCACCCTTGAGCCATCTTGATACTACATGGTGAAGGGCTGTGCTAGATTTCAGGTCATTATTTCTGAATCACTCTTCTAGTGAGATCTTCTTTCAAGAAAAATTTTCATTATATATAAGCTTGCTCACAAATACGCTTGCCATAGCTGTGAATTTTCCCACTTCAAAATCTCTCTGTTTTCCAGGATTTCCTCCAAAACAAAGAGGTAGCCATTATCCACAGACTTCTTTGTGTCCTTCCTGGGAAAAAGAAAATTAGGAAAAGGCCTCATGGGACACAAAATGAATTTTCATTGATCTCACACCATCCAGGCACACAGAATCACATAGGTAGAAAAAAGAACTTTAGTCCATAATAGAAAATCTTTTAGGACATTTTTGAAAAACAATGCTGCACATGGGGAAAGAGCATGTCTTTAACAATTATCTCCTGATCTGAACCACTAAAAAAAGCAAAGTCACAGTACAAGACATGCTGCTCCTTCTTGCTGTCACACATTTTAAAAAAATTAACCAGGAATACACAAAGCTTTTGAGGATGCCAGGGAGAAGGAGCTGACTCTAGAGATGGCAAGTTTTCGTTTTGAAGTTAGTCACCAGTCAACTTCCCTTTCTATTTTAGTGTTCACACAATATCAGTCTCTTTATGTACTATAAAATCCTTTTTGTACTGGTGCTGCTCCTGAACCAGAAATGAATTCGGAAGTTCTACTTGTTCTTTTATTCTCTTTATAAAAACCAGAATCTCTCTGAAGTCATTGGTGTTAGTTAACTGTGTGTTAGCACCTCATGCACTGATCAAATTGCCACCCCGTCCCAACAGTGATGAATAAACACTGTACAGAGCTCACAGAACAGGCAGAACTGATGATTACAGCCCCATCAAACAAGTCCTTCTTCTCTGAACAGCAAGGGGTTGTTTTTTGGGGTTGGGTTTGTTTTGTTTTGAATTCCTGTCTAAATGAGAAATTAACTCACAGACCTTATTGTTCTGGTTTTTTTTCTCTCTGTATCCATTACGTCTCAAGAGTCACTCTGTGACAACAGTACTGCCGAGGCAAAACTAACTTCGCAGACCTGATCTTTACCCAAGTAAAATAAAAAGGGCATGCCAACATCCTAATTATCCCATTTACCATCGGTGCATACACTACAGCCTAGCTGCTTCTGTATACTGCTGTTCTGCCAGGGCTAATTCCTGTCTAAATGTGTTGGAGATGGGGAGCACCACAAGAAAACTTAACCACTCTCAACATGGATCTGGTACAGCCTCGGTACAATTGTGAAAGGCATCATTTGAAGACATTTGCAGAATGCACAAATTAATTATGAGGTAGGCCCAGCTCAGTGGTTCACAACCTTAAATCAGCAAATCATAAATGATGGTTCTCTCTAGAAGCTTCATTTTTCTGACATTTTGCCCACAGGAAGTAGTGGTAAACATAAAATAGTGAGAAATGGGGAAGAGGCTGGGAGTGTAGTTATGAGCAAATTCCTTCTTCTTGTATGACTTTGCTTTACATCAAAGACTTAGACATTGAATTTCTTCCCTCAAGCTTGGTACTTAAATTTTCAAGGTTTTCTGTTATCTCATTTACTTTGTCCAACTCTTTAAAAGGACAGGTACAATACTTTCCTCTAACTGCATCATTTTGGCATTTGTCATTGTCCCCTACTGTTTCTCTTATCTGCCCTTACTCTTTTTTGGCCACCTGAAATACTTTGCTCTTTTTTTTTCCCATTGGGACCTTTTTGTACTCTAATGCCAAGTGTGAAGATTATACATCTCTTCAGCCTTTTTCCTCATATTCATTTGTAAATACTTTTATTGGCTGTAGTAGCTTGACATTATAGAACTTACATCAAGTCACAGGAGAAAACTATAAAAAACCTCCTTCCATGACCTTCCTCTGGGGCAGAGGTAACAGAGCTCCCAGATCTTCATGGCATTAGGCTTAGTCATTTCCTGCCTGAAGATTCCTCACTGTAAGGAATGTAATTCTCTGTGACTTAAGGGAACATTTCTTATGCCTCATATGATATTTTTGTAAGCCCTGAGTTCTTGCAGGATGCTTAGAAAGCTGCTTTAAGGTTTTCATCATAAGTGAGAGTTTCTGGAGCTCTAACAGGCTTTTGAGACTTCAGTGATTCTAGTTATGGTGCCATAGAGAAACAAACAGGGCACTAAAGGAACTTGACGCAGATCTACATTAAAGAATTTTCAGTAAAATTAATGCTACATGGATTATATCTCTTCCCAGGTATATTCATACAATGATCTCAGGCACATGGTGTGATTCCTGGGGCTGTCCTGTGCAGGGCGAGGAGTTGGACTTTGGTGATCCTTGTGGGTCTATTCCAACTCAGAAAATTCTGCGATTCTGTGAGATCTATTCTTTGAAGAATTACCTTCTCAGTTTTGGGGGAAGAAGTGGATAGTGAAGCAAAAAGGGAACAGTTTGGCTTGGAGTTTTGTCTCCTCAACAGATATCTTTAGTCCCTTCAGCTAATTCTCCTTTATACAGTAGTTTCCTTCCATATTCTGCCTTGGAGCCTGGTTTCTCTCCCAGCATGAGTAATTTGCAATTCCCTAACCTAAAGGAAAAATACATCCTTGAGGCATCCTAAACCTCGCTGAGGCCATGTATGCCTTACGTGGGGTAGTGAAAGGCTTTGAAACCCTCTGGTGGTGGTTATGCACTTTGAACTGTCTACGACCTTAAAGATCTGGGAAAGCCTGCCCGAACGTGCACGTGGTTGTGCACAATTGCCACATTTCTCTCCCTCACATGACAAATCTTGCTTGCCTTTGTAGGAAAAGGTTAGTACACATCACTCTGAGAACTGACATTATCCTTTCACCATATGACAACTTGAATGAAAAGTCAAAGGAGACACAATCACCAGCACTCACACTTTGCTGGTCCTTGTCTTTTTCAGATGATTTAAAATTACACGCACTACTGGCCCCTACAGATCTTGCTTTGTTCCAAGGATGTAAATACTGTGATGATACCAACCTTAGTCAACTAAAAACAGTTGGATTTGGCAAATTCTCCTAGTATCTCATAAATTCTTGAAAATATGGGAATCAACTTAGCTCAGAATCACTTAGCAATATCATTTTTAAACAGTTGGGTGTACAGTGCACACCTAAATCCTTCTGGTTGTTTATGGGGCAGCAACCATTTGTTATAGAGCAAACATAAGAGAGGTACCTCCAAAAGCCAATAATAATTACAAAGGCTACATCTCACAGTGCTGCATGGTGCTACTCAAAAAAAACCCAACAAAAAACAAAAAACATAAAACAAAAACAAACAAAAACACAAACAAACAAACAAAAAACCCAAACCAAACATATTTCCTGACTAGCAGTGAAAAACCAAAGCTGTGTGGTAGGAAAATATCCAATCTATTTATCCATTAGTGCATAAAAATAAAACCACACTTCCTGTATGGCAGTAGTCCATTCTTGCTTTCCATAACGAGTTCGTCAGTGGTTGCTGAACACAGGTCTGTGCAGCATTAGGAGGGGTCAATGAAACCCCAAACATGTGGGTGGTTTTCTCAGCACGAAGTCCCATTGCAGTTTTAAGCTGATGCAANAGGACTTGTTTGATGGGGCTGTAAGCACCTGTTCTACCTGTTCTCTGAGCTCTGCACAGTGTTTATTCATCACTGTTGGGACGGGGTGGCAATTTGATCAGTGCATGAGGTGCTAACACACAGTTAACTAACACCAAAATAATAACCTCCAAAATAATAATTACAAAGGCTACATCTCACAGTGCTGCATGGTGCTACTCAAAAAAAACCCAACAAAAAACAAAAAACATAAAACAAAAACAAACAAAACCACAAACAAACAAACAAACAAAAAACCCAAACCAAACATATTTCCTGACTAGCAGTGAAAAACCAAAGCTGTGTGGTAGGAAAATATCCAATCTATTTATCCATTAGTGCATAAAAATAAAACCACACTTCCTGTATGGCAGTAGTCCATTCTTGCTTTCCATAACGAGTTCGTCAGAAACTGCTGAACACAGGTCTGTGCAGCATTAGGAGGGGTCAATGAAACCCCAAACATGTGGGTGGTTTTCTCAGCACGAAGTCCCATTGCAGTTTTAAGCTGATGCAAAGCAGTGCAGCTGCAGTGCTGCCCCATCTCTTGGGGCAGAAGGGTGATTCAGAGATATCATTGAAAAACCTGTAAGAGCAACTAGATCATCTCTCTGAAACATCTCATTGAGAGCCAGGCCACAGCAACCTTCACTCTACTTGGGCTCCTGTACAACCACATCCTTTCTAGTGAAACTGGTTCAGGTGTGCTCACTGCACAACATGAAAAGGCAGAGTTCTTTTAACTTTGTTTAATTAATGCTGTGATTTGTCTTATGCATCCCAAAAAGTTACATTCTACAGCTACAAAAAAGAAGCCAAAGGCAGGCGTATGTAGATGTTTTAAGCAAGCTTTTCCAGCATCCAAGGCCTTTGTGGAATAACAGCCAGAGCAGACTGTAGGCATTTGATGTGAGGTAGGTGCCTCCTTCCTTCACACTCCTCCAGGAGCCACACAGAATGCTCTCAAAGTATATCATCAGCAGTGCACACCTCAATTTTGCACTTTCAAGCATAGAGAAATGCTGTTTCACAAACAGAGACTGACACTGTACCCTCTTGAATAAGATCTTTAGATGCAGAGTTGGGAGATTACTGCCCCCCAGTTTTTATCAGGACTAATTCAACTGAAGTCAAGAGCATTTCATGTGACTAAATCTGATGCAAGACTCAAATCAAGCAGAGAGCATTCAAACATTGTTTGCTATTTATTAATCATTTCTGCATGGTTTTACTTACTGAAATGTGATTAGGAGGGGCACAGAAATAATGTGAACATGGTTGAAGTAATTTCCTTGAAAGTAAAATAACTAAAATTAGCCACTGTCAGAACAAGTCTTTTACTGTAATCTTGCTATAGCCAACACCCTGAACTTCTGGGACAACAATCTAGGAAAAAACAAGTGGACGTACTCATTTTGAAATCCTTTGGGAGATGAAGGAGGCTATAATTGCTTAGTAAGTTTTAATCAGACTACAAACCATTGCTATTTAAACATAAAATTTAATGCACAATCCAGTGCACTGCTTTGAGAAATGCAAAATGTGTATATTCCTTACAGACTTCATAATATTAATTATAGTCATATTTCTACTTTGCAAGCCATTAATTTATCACAGACCCAGCACTGGTAACTACCCAGGAGTTTTGTGTCTGGCATTTTCATGACATTGAGTGTAACTTTGGCCTCATACTTACCAGTCCGGGTGTATTTATAAACTTATCTTTCCTTTTTAATTAAGATTTTTTAGCTTTTTCTGCAGGAGAACATCCACACACAAAGCCATTGCTTATCTCTCATCAGTGCTTCACTGTTGGCTTTTAAAATCCATGAGAGCGAAGATCGTTTTATTCACTGGTGGTGTAGATTCCATTCTAGAGGAAGTAAGTCAACACAAACTCTTCTACAACCAAATCTGAATACTTTTTAGTCCACTTGTGCAGTCCACTATTTTTAAAATGTGGGAAGTGAAAGACATGCAGGTTCATGATGTCTTAATCATTTACTTTCAGGTGGTTTATGTGCTTTACAAATTTAGAGATTTTGGGACAGCACCTGCCCAAAGGCTAACTTTGGTGAAATTGGATTTAAATTCAGATCCCATTCTATAATTTTATCCATACACTCAACTTGACCATTTTCTCTATGGTAGCTGCTTTCACCAGCTCTAGTTCCTCATCTAAGTAATCAAAACTATCCCTAATTTCTCTCTCTTCTAATAAATTTTGACTTTCCTCTTCTTATCTTTACCTCCCATGGACAACTCTGTTGATACTAGACCAGTTTTTGCTTACATCCTTGTGCAATTTCCTAGAGATTCAGGCTGCGTTCTTCATATACATCTGTTCTTTATATGTACACCTTTGCCTATTACCATACTCTTCCTACTAGGTGAGAATCCTGTCAGCACAAGTGCTGCATTGTGCTTTATTTACTTCACATTCTGAGTCCAAAGCAGAAGGATACTGCAAAAAAACCATCAGCTTATTATTAAAAGAACAATTTATTCTGATTAGGATCCAGTGTATTCTCCTTTTATGTCTTTCCAGGACCACTGGCTGAAATCTCCACAGAGGGATTCAACAAAAAAATTTCAGGCAAAGTAACAATATGTACCTGAAACATCCTCTTCCCTCATAGAAGTAACACTTTCAAAGAAACTGAGTTTCTTACAATTGTTCTGGTCTCTTTTGACCAGATGAAATTTGAATTGATTTGCACTGCTGATTAAAGTGAAGCAATACTTTGATGGAATAGAAAGAGGGGACCCTGAAAGTCACTACCTTCTGTGGTTGTTAATCTGCCCCTTTACCTTTTGAAGATCTGCCCCAAATCTTCCTGCCTCAGATTTCTGTCTGGGCCACAATACAAATACTTCTCCTTCAGCAATTTTTAGGTTTATTTCGCCAGCTTCATTTTATTTCTGTAGAAGACAGTTGACATGAGGAGCAATTTCAGAGAGTTTTGTGATTATCCATCACAGCCTTCTGACCACCAGCCTAATATTCTTTAAAGCAGCATAAAGGATAATACAAATTAAATTTGTAAAAAAACAAGAAAAGCTCTCTATTATAAGACACAAGTCAAACATATACAAGTGGATTCACTTCTGAAAAGCTCTATCAGCATTTTCCTCGGGTTTTGCCAAAAATGGCCACAGGACCTATCTGCCCCTGCTGGTCTTTCTGGGTATTTCTACAGGAATCTGAAGGAGTGGGAGGCCAAGGCTTTTAAGCTTATCTCCTTTTCCCACCCAGGTTGAGGAATAATGGTTATATCTTTCCTTCTTACATTCTTATAATGAGCTGAGAACAGGAAATTTCAGTTAGTAAACCTATACAACCTTTCAAATACCATTTTCCACCCTTTTGTCTTCTTAAGATCACAGGTGCAAGAACTGCTCTGCCTATTTACCCTATCATTTTGTCTTAGATCCAGTATCACGACTGAATAAATTTAGTTGGGATTAGGTATTTATTTGGATTGTTTTCACCCTCAGACCCTTTTAAGCTGCCTAGTGACTGTCCTGCTTTCAGCTTGGATAGAGTTCATTCTGTCTTATTAGCTGGTCTAGTGCTGTGTTTTGAATTTAGAATGAGATTGTGGACTTGGGGATTTTCACTCTTGCTCCTAAAGAAATATGGCAAACTTCAGCTAACTTCATAGACACAGACACTGTATTAATCAGTGGAGTCCAACGTCAAACCACAGTAGTGTGTCAAAAAGCAGCATTTTTAAATTAAGACATTGGCTTTTTTTCTCCTCAGTCAGGAGTCACTGCCTACTGAGGTGCTGTCAGTGCTGTTATTTCTCATGTCTGTGTCTTTGGAAATGCTACATTGATCAATGCATCCATCATACAGCTACTGTATAAGTAACACCACACCTGACTGTATAATGCATAAGCAGCCACACCTGACTAAACACCCCTGACAAGAATAATTACCTAGTTAACAAACTTAAGAGTCTACAGTAGCACACAGGATTTTTACTAAGATACTTGATGCAGGGCATTCCTATGTGCAGGACCACCTATACTTGAAGCAGACAATTCTATTTGGTATTTGGTAAACTGCACTAAAGAAGGATGTGGAGAGGAAAGTTCCCTTTTCATTTACCACCAAGCAGTGTAGGAATATAGCTCTTTTAGCAAGCAGGAGTGTCTGGACTGCAGTCTCATCTGCAGGTATATTGATCCCACAGCTCACTCTGGAATTGTTTCAAGAGAAGAGCAGCTCCTTGACCTCTTGTTTCCATACTCTACTTCCAGGGCTGCCTGGCACTGTAGGGGTTCCACAAGGCTGGCACCTCCCCTCACCCACACTGAGATACAGGGCACTGACAGCTCAAGTTGTCACAAAGGCTGTTAGTTTTAAACCCATACACTTAAAATTACAAATTTTCATTATAAAGATCCCATTCAGGGAAAAAAAAAAAAAAGGAAAAGAAAACAAAAAAATGCAGTGAAGCTACTCTTTCACAACTGAACTGTTCTTCATTTCCACCAATAACTAACAGCCAAAGCGAGGAAGCAGATGGCAGCACAGTGAAAGTTTCCACCACATATCTGCCTTTCCAGTGTCATCCCAACGCATACAATCTTGTTTGTCTTGTGTAACAAAGGCATACCACCATGCTAAGACCTTCATTGAAAGGGGTTCAAACATCCCATTTTTAATTGCAATTTCTCAATGCTAAGAAAAGTATTATCATGGCAACTTTCATCAATGTCAAGTTCCAGGCACTCAGAAATTATATTGTAAAATGCTAAAAATACTTAGCAAGTCTTCAGAAAAATTCTAGCCTGTAGCCAGTTTCATAACATACTGAACAAAGTTACAGTATTGCTTTGGACAGAAGAAAACTTTTCTGAGGAGTATGTTCAACACCCACTCATGTTTTCTGAACTCTGGCTTGCAGAGAAAAAAAAGTCTAGTAGGAAAAAAATGTGGTGACAAGCAACAATAAATTATTCCCTATCCCCTTGTAATCTTTTACAGCTCTGTTATTGAAAAAGTTCTAGATATTACTCTAAAAGTATGTAAATTTCTAAGTGGCATTTCAATAAGTTAAAGAAAGATTCTGCTCTAATTTGCATCTATAACAGAATAATTAAATTTAATAGTTTTTAATGCAGCTGAGGATACAACTAATCCACAATGCTTAGGGCTCATGTGGTCTACAGATGAAGAGAGTGGATTTGAAAAGCAGCCAGAAACAGAACATGAACATCTAAGGCAGTGACATCTCCCCTCTGTGGTGTGGAGAATGAAAACTGTGATCCTTGAGGACAGATGTTAAAACAAAAAACAGTATTAGCTGTGATTCCTGAGCCTTGTCCCCTTAACTTGACTGATGTGTTCAATCAGTTCTGTCACAGCAGGAAAACTTTCAGGGTTAGTCTTCCCTCACAGGCCTCCCACTGCTCCTTCCAAGCAGAGACAGAAGTGCTCTGAGCTGCCACTGCCCTTTCCTCTCTCCAGCAGCTCCCTTCAGTTGCCCACGGCACCACAATAGGAGGGATTTTTATGGGGTTTGTTTGTTTGTTTCATTTTTAAACTCATTTTATGGCTGCAGAACTTTTGGCACAACCAAATCACATTTTCAAGTACTTCGCTGACATAGGGAGAGCCAGCAGTGCATACTACAAAAAGCTGATATTTTCAAAGCCTCTCCTGCATCCAAGAGCTCAGGCCTTAGCTGCAACTAATACAATATGCCACCAACACAACCCTGGCATCAGCAACTACAAGAAGAGGAGCCCTTGTCCCAAGCACATTTTTGCCTCTCCCTCTGGCAGGGATTGTTGTTAGATGCCCCCAGCAACAGCATCTAAAGTGAAAAGCCGGGGGGGAAAGCTGGGTATGTCGCTGATGGTGACTTCACATCGACAGGAAGAAATATTTCGCCTGTGAATTTCAAGAAACATTTATTTTCTTGGTCAGAAGTAGTTGTTACTTTCTCTGCAAAATCCTCAACATACAGAAATAACTCTTTCATCCTCAGGCTTCAAAACACCTTACTAAGTTATTTCCGTCAGTAAGTAAAAATTCATAGTTACATCCTTTTTTTTTTTTTTTAGCAGAATTTTCATCACCCTGGAGGAAATAGGGTGAGGAACTACCCACAATTTTCAGGAGGAGAACACCACATCTATTCCAACTTACAAAAAGGAAAACCCAAAGGAATAACACTTGCAAGCATCAGCTGAATCAATTTATTCACTGCTACAGTCCATAAGCAACAGTTTTTAAAGTGTGTTAATTTTTCACTTCTTTAGCTACCACTAAAGCAATTAGCAGAACTCATTAGCCAAGTGACATTTTACAAATTAATGATTTACTCCTGTAAACTGATAGAAATGCACAGTAAATAAATCTTGAGTTAAATAGGATCAGGAAATCACTCAGTCCTAGAATGTGTTTAATCAGTATTCATGGTTTTAAAAACAGAAGTGTTGAGAAAATTATTATCTTCTGTTCCAGTCTAGCTTTTGCTCTATAATTTTTTCCATGAAATTAATCATGGGTAATTTTGAAAAGACAGCAAACATTAAGATTTCAAGGGACTGAAATAATGGCAATGTGCATATGAAGAAATGCTGAAGTTCCCTCAGTGTATTTCTATTACCGCAGACATTTTTGTATTTTAGTAAACTCAGAAATAATCTCTAATCTCACAGGAATAAGAGTGTAATAAGTGAAAAAAACATCCAGGAATCTCTCCTGCATCCATTGCAATTCAGAGACCTGACTTCTGATACAGCTGGGTTAGGCACCACTTTGGTGTAGATACCTCTGTTTCACAGTAGATATTAAATTAGAAGACGATCTTTAAAATTGAAAATTCTGTCCCCATTAATCTGACTGCATCTCAGTGTTACACAAGGAAAGAGATTTGTTAACAGCTAAAAATTCAACCCATACAGTGGGACCCACAGAGGCCATGGGTATCACGTATTGTTTCTGCTGAACAGGAACTATGTCAGTGAATCCAAACATGAATTTTTTCTATTTTTACACTAGCACCTTGTGCATGTCTTCTGGGACAGCACACGATGTGAGTGACTGCCAAAGGACAGTTACTTTGAACATCTTTGTTCTGCTACTGAGCTTGGCAAAATCCTATCCCAAGAATGAAATCAAAGGGTGGTTGAGTTTATGTTTCAAGAAACAGTACCACATGTTAATAACAAGACCTTTTCCCAAACATCAAGAAATTATACTTATAGACATAGTTTAGGGGCCTTCCGGGTCCAGAAGGAAGATATGTAACTCCAGGAAGAATCCAAAGTTATTTAGTACAGAAATCCAGGACTGAAGTTTCTAAAAGTATATTAACCAAGGAACAAATAATCATCATTAGGGGAAAGTTGATGTTTTGAGGCACAGGTCACTAGAGCATTTGCATCTGAACAGAAACTAGTTAACAGTCAAAACTGAAAGTGAATTGGTGCTCATTTCTTTGTTAGCTTCAAGTATGGAATCCTAAGAGTCAGTAATAATTATCAATGACCTATGACATGAAGGGTAATAAAGAATACTATTTGGCTTTCTGTGTATGGACTCAGTGGTAGAGAAATATATCTCCAACACATATATCGATAAGTTTCCAAAAACAGAACTGAGTTCTCCCTACATTATTTTTCCTGCTGCTATTTTTTACCTGGAATTTTGAATTATACCAAAATGAAGTTATGAATTGCTAAATCTAAGTTTGCTGGGGACACAGCTCAGATTAAAAGCCTAACTTTATGCGTATTACTATGCAGATTTATTTCTGTATTTTATGTAATACAAGATCAAATTGTTCCCACCATGCCCAGATTGAAATAGGGCATTTTATTTTTCACCAAAACCTCCAGCTTGACAAGTTTCATGGTTTTATCTTACAAAGGTAGTAAAAAATGAAAATTCATTAGATCCCCTGGATCTCAATATTTTTGAGTGCTTTTTCTAGTTATCTCAAAGAAGTATGTGGTATTTTGATCTACTCTGAGCTGTTAACACTGCTGTGAGAGATGTACTAGTATGGTCTTGCACCTTACAGCAAGTTTGTGAGAATCTTCTGGAGTATTGTTTTGCAAGTAGTGAAGTTTCAGCCTTTGCAGATTTACTTATTTCCTCAACAGCAAGACAAGATTAATTGTCATTTCAATAGAATTGTTTTTCATCATCACTGGGAGTCCACAGAGTTAACAAAGAGTTTCCCATGTGATAATCCATTCAGGAGCCAGGCTTGGTTCTATCTCCATGCTAGCTCCTCTCTTAGACAATCATACAGCAAAATTCTGTTCTACTCTGAAATGAATGATTAGTCTTCTGATCCACCAGAAAACAGCAGAAAAGAACTCAACACCTGAAGCAACATATTAATTGTTAGAGAATTCTATTCTATCAGTATTCTACTGGTTTATCAACATGAGCCACAGTCCTATTAAGTACAACTGTGAAAGGTCACGTGCTGTGAATGGGTTCTAAGACTTTCAGGAAGTCTTAAGTCCTTAAGGGACAGTTATACAGAAGTATCAAAAATGAATAAAATTGGAAGCCTTGCCTAAAAAGAATAAAACACATCAGAAGGTAGATGTACTGCTTCATACACCAGTGTTGCCCTATGAAATTTCCTTCAGCCAACAGGAAGAGAAGACTATCAGAAGTCATTAGGTGACCCATTTTCCCTGTACTCAGCTAACCCCTCACAAACATTACCTCCTAACCCATAGCTGGATTTGCTGCACTTCATTGTCTCATACAACCTTCTCTACCCTCAGCAGCTGTTACTCAGATCACAAATCTGCCTCCCCAGAGCACGTAATTGAGATTTCCCAGACAGAGAGCTGAATGCTGTGTTGTACCTGGGAACACTGGATAAGAATTCAAATGACAAAAAGCAGTCACTACAATGGCTTCAGTGTGCACTTCAAAGGCACTTCAAGGTACATGCCAAGGCTGCACGTGGCAACAGGATGGGAATTTCCCCTGAGCAGAGGGTGCCACAACAAAGACAGTACACAATATATACATACACACACGGTATCAGCACCTGTGGATTGCTACAGCTGTATACAAGGGAAAACAAAAAGGCCACTAGTCCATACAGTGAATATGGTGTATGCTTTATTCTATTTACAGTACATTTGTTATAAATATAATACATTTCTTGAAAATCTTGAGTAGATTTTTTTTAAAACAGATCAGTTGTTATAGTTACATAATAAAGTAAGTGACAATTTAAATGACAAATCTCATGGTTGTGAAATAGTGCATTCTGTGTTGAGATGAATGAGAAAATACTCAAACTGGTTCAAGAAATTATTTTTTTAAACACCTTAGGTGGGACTTCTATGTAAACCTTGAAAGGTCATCCGTTTCCATAAATATGAAAACAAAATTTTAAACTAAAGAACCAAGAATCAGAAATGGATTTGAGAGACCTTATTGAACTTCACAGTAAGGTTGGGATTTATCATGACTAATGGCTTCAGACAGGAAAAAACCAATGAGGCTTTCTTCCTGAACCATATCCTAATACAGCCACAAATATTAAACACACCATGCTGGAAGTTGTAACAGCAGTCAAGCTGCATTTTTGACAGGGCATTGGACATACAAGTATGTTCAGATCTGGAATTAAAAGTATTTTGTGTTATGAATATCTTAATTACCAGAGAAGAAATACATTATAAAAGGATAAACGTATTTTTCAGTCCAACGTGCATTGCATCGAGAAACAAATTGACAAGTCATCTGAATATTTTGCTATTTTCTTTTCTACACGATCTTTAGTAACAAGTTAGATGTTTGAGGTGCTATTCCAAAAAAACTGCAGCAAAATGTCAACCAGCAATATAAGAAAAGAATCCCATTTATTTCGTCTTTTAGTGCGTTTTTTCTCAGGAAGTGGTCAGATATTATTGATAATAATCAGTGCAGGCATGGAGTTCTGCTGACTCGTTTCAAACAAAGTAACTTGGTCCACTAGCTTGGCAAATACTCTGGGGGTTCCAAGATTATAGACGCCTGTATGAACGAAGCAAGCCTTCAGCTGCAAGCTATAGACCTCCTGGCCTTTAAGTTGAAGCTTGTACTGTGTTTGCCCAAGCCACGTAAAAGATCCATGTATTTCTAGTGCTTCAGAGCTGAAAAAGAAAGTAAAAATGTTACTCTCTGAATGTGAAGCATGTATTACCAATTTACATGATTCCCTCCAACCTCAAGTTTTCCCAAGATTTCAGAATGCATTGTGTCCATCACCAGCCCCTTACAAAGAAATACTTATTTATGCTTTCTGAAAACTCCTTTTCCTAATATACTGTACAATATATACAACATTAATTACACATATATAACGATGGATTCCTGTGTATTCTCAGATGTCTACATAACCAGCACATAACACTTACAATAGATGCTAGTAAAAAGATCCAAAGTGTCACAGTTTAAGGAACTCCTACTTAAGGCATTCTTAGGCCTGTCCCATGATCTAGAGTTACATCAGACTGCATGTCCCACAGGAACAGTCGACATGGATATACACTGCTTTAGAGACATTGCATTAATAAATAGGGAGGGGGGGGTTGGATTTTTTTTTTTATTTTTAAGAAGTTTCAAGGCTCATGAGTACACAATCCTTCCAATGACATGTCTCACAATGTTACAAAACATGACCATCTTGAGAAAAAACAACAGATCAGTGAATAGGTTCCTAATTGTAACTGAAAAGTAGACCACACATAAGTCTTCTGTTCTGCATTTCTGACCCTGTGTATCAGGGTCTGGGCTTTTCATTTCTTACTTGCCTGCATGGATTGTTGGCAAGAAGCCAATGTTCCCCTATGACTAAGCCCAACTCAGTGTCTTCACAATCTTTCTCACCCCCTTGGTGGGAAGCAGACCAGGTAGTATTATGTCTAAGGGGCCAAAAGGGAGGAAGGGAGGCTGTCACCTGAATTACACAAGTTAAAGTTGCCTTCTTTTAACAGAAGTGGCAGAATTACAGTGGTGTATTGTGATGGTATATCATGGTACTGAATTCTCTCTCCCACAAAAATCTTTAATGGAATTTTTAGAAGCAATTCACAGACACTTCCTTAATGCTAATATTTTCACACATAATACTACATTTCCTAGGCAAAAAGAGAGTCATAAGGATCTGCTGCTAAACCTGGAGGAAGTCTTAAAAAAATCCAAGGCTTTATGAAATTTTTTACTAAGTAAAATTTTATATTAATTTTATACAAAGAAGGAAGTACTTGTTTAAACTTCCAAAGTTGTTTTCTACAAATTACTTGGTATTTTAAAAATTAAAATCCAACAACATATGTTTAATAAAGTAAAATTGCTGAAGTTCCTATTTCACTAGTGGAAAAGTATTTCCATTTGACTAGAAAAAAGTTTTAACTATTCAAGAGTCACAATTCAAGGTCCTGTCCTACCAAAGTAAAACAGAGCACTGACTGAAGACCCTATCAGCTTCCATTCTTTCAAAGAAGCCACTGGTGAAAAATCCCTATTCTAGATATTCAATATAGTTAAAACACTACAAAAAAGTGTAGTGTTTTATTAACATTTACATTTAGTATTTTATTAACATTTACACATTACCTTGTTGTTTTATGCCGCAAATCAATCAACACATCTACAACAGCCTGGGAACAATTGGAAAGTAGGAGAGTGACAGGTACCAGACAAAGGCTGCAAAGAGAAAAAGTTCCACAGTAAAGGAAAAAAGTCTTACTTTGGACACTCTTAATTATACTCAAATAGTTAAAATGAATTTCCAGTAACACAGAATTAACACGTAGTTGTCAATTATGCAAGTCAGACAGTGTAGGTAGCAATATAATCACTCGCATTGACTCAAAAGCTGTCAATTAAGGTAAACAGCACTTGAGACAAAAGAAGTTACCATTTCCCTTCATCCAGCTGAGAAAGGATAGCAAAAGGATAAATACCACCTAGGTTTACAGGAAATCTACTTTTATGACAAGAGACATTTTAGAATAGGATAACATGGTCCAGCACACCAGTCTCTGAACCAGTGGTTGGCACATTTTGACTGGATCCTTCTCTTCTGCACTGCCTCCTGCAGGGGAATTGCTGGCATCAAGCCCAAAGATGTAGTTTGAACAGTGCCCAAACAGAACAGACAGCACATGCACATTTGGTCTTAAGGTAAGCCTTTATCCTCAACAGAACATGCAGTTAATTGATATTCTGCTTCTTCACAATCAGTATTATTGATTTTATAAATAATGCTGCAGCAAGAAAGACCCCAGGATAGTGACAGGCAGGAACAAACTACTGCAACTGAAACAGTTCTATTCAGTAAGTGATTTGTGTCACTGGAATTCCTTCCCATTGCTTAACAGTTTAAATATCCTAAATTTGACATACAAGAAAAGAACAATCAGCAACCAGTAAGAGGAGAATGTCTTACGGGAATGATGCATGCTTTGTAACTGTCACTAAAATAAGATACCTTATAAAACATATAAATGTTAGATTTTAGAAATTAAGAAATTCCTTTCTTTTGGCAACTTACACTAACAGAAAAAACTATAACACAGAGTTTTTAGATAAAACAACTCAAACCTAAATAGGTATCTTCATGTTTCAAGTACAATTCATTTAATGTTTGGAAATTAAACCAGGGGGCTTTGTTAATATCATTCTAATTTTGAAAGACCCATTGGTTTCACAGACTCTAATTCCCTCCAGCAGTATGCTTCTGACAGAGGTTAATTCTGATATTCTTCCAGGAGATAAGCCCTGGTGATCTGAACTGTTACTACATTTCCTTGTGACATAAATCAAAACAGTGTGCAGCTAATCTTGGCAAGTCAGATGCTATAGACATAACAGTTCTTTTGACCTAAAAGTACCTCTTTACTTTCTGTCTGGCTTCTCAAAGAAATCACACAGTATACTCTGACAACGAAAATAAACACAAAGGGAGAAGACCATTCCTCTTTCAGTAAGTTTGATAACATTACTTGTCAACATTGGAACTGCGACCTGTGGTATTACAGCCTTTTTGTTTGGTTGGTTTATTTTGTTGGGGTTTTTTGTTTGTTGTTTGTTTGGGTTTTTTTTAAAAACACAAAACTTTCATTTTACCTATAAAACTCTGAAGCTGTGAGTTTAAAAATTGAGCAAGATTTTAACCTTGCATACCAGACTTTTATCTATTGTATCATAACTCACATAGCATCTCAAAAGGATTTATGCGCAATTAACAGTATTTCTAAGGTCTCTAAAGGAAATGCTCCACCAACCTTTTTTGATGAAAAGAATGATTGAAAGACTCTGGATAATGAAGACTTGTCTTAATAAGATTAGAAAGCTGCTCTGGTGTTGGTCTTGCAGGTACTGGTGTGTTTTCTGGTCGAAAAAACTTTAAGAGAACTGTTTCTGGTAGTTCCTGAAACACAAATTCAGAAGTACATTCAAGATAGTGACATAAGGTACAAGAAATCCAATCACAGATGCTACAATGTTCCATTACAAATTATAGCTCATAAGGGAAACAAGTCTGCAGCATCACAAAGCTTACATTTTTTTTCCAAGGCATTTTATATTTAAGCATGTTGGATGAGGTACTGCTATGATTTATCAATTACTTTCTTTTGAGACAGATTTCATAGCTGCTTGTGAAAACACTACCTGTGCAAGGTTCACAAAAGCATGCTACTGTTGCAGTGGTTTGTTAGTGTTTGGGTTTGGCTTGTTTCTAAGAAAAAGGAACAAAAGTTTACACAGTCCCCTATTCAGCACCTGTACCAACAAAAAAATTTATCACCTGCCCCGGCAAGTTCACAACAGGAAAGGCAATGCACAAGTTTCCCAGAATAGATCCAAAGTAAAGAAAACAGAAGGAATTTAGTAACAGAGAGTATCTTAAAAATTGCACAATAAGCACTTGCAGATACAAAAGTTACCTTTGCCCCCAGATAAAACCCCAAGACAAGCACTGACACACTACTTAGGATGCACCCTAATCCTGTGGGCAGAATTAGTCCCTGCAGCAGAAGAAATAAGTGATACAGAAAGCTCCAACACCAAATGAGGCAACCAACTGCATTTGATGCAGCACTTTTGTCCAACATCATCAAATCTGTTTTGTAAGTAGGATTTGTTCAGGAAGGAGTTGCCTTTTATTATTCCCTTATGAATCTATTCTACAAAAAGTCCACCTTTAAAAGAAAAACAGAATTTGCAGCAGTAAGTGTGACTGCCTACTGAAAGTGTGTGAAACAAGATTTTTAAAAAGCCACCAGTAAGTTTAGTACAGTGTCATAAAGTAATACTTTTCATTAAAGGGTGACAGACTGTACCTTCTAAATAGAAAACAAACACTACAGGCAATAAAACCTGACTTGAAATCAAACACACTGTGGGCATTCTGCAGTGTGTATGAATACCTTAGTCACTGTTTGTCTGTGCTGGTTATAGCAGGAAAACACCCAATGTTTTATCAGGCTTGCAATTCCTTCCTTCAAAAGGAAGAGTAATTTTCTTAAAAAGAAATTTCAGAAGAAAAAAAGGTATTTCACAGTAACAATAAAATATATTCTAAGCACTGAATAAATTTGATGTTTCCACCCTACCCTATGGGTACCTAACAACGAAACCTGACAGTATGAAAGACACAGAAGAGATTAGAGGTTTTAATTTAAATTAATCTTTCCCCTCAAATTACAGTCCAACCAATTACTCAAGGCTGTCTTCAACCACACATCAATATCCTACATAGTATAATTTGCCCTAGAATCAATTACCTGTTCCAAGTCCTCCCAATCAGAATCCCCGAGTAATTTTTTTAAACCCTACAAAAGACAAATACGAATATTTATCTCTACAAATAGACAAGAACATCGTGAAATGCAGCAGGAACATTTACTGGAGAAATTGCAGAGTGCTGTTAATGTTTCAAACCTTTAGTTCTAATCCCACACCTCTGGCAAAGGACTGGAAAGCAGCAGTTTTTACCATTTTACCATTTACCATCAGAGGTAAAACTTAATTCCAGCCAGCTTCTGAGTGTCAGAGTCACAAAAGATGTCTGGCTCTCCAAGTTCAGCTGCTCAAAGTCTAGGTTTTTTTGACTGTGTACCTAGAACAAAGGCTAAGATATGACATTTAGTATACGATTCTCTTATCTAATGGTTCAGGAAAGAATTAAGCACTTCCAAATGGCAACCAAGAAGATGTGCATACAGATCAGGGAGCTACCTAGAGACAGCTAATAAATGCTAAGGATGGATTAAACTCCTGCCCTACTCTGGAGCTTGTGAAATTAGACCAAAGCTACAAAAAAACCTACTCGGGCATCTGTAGCCTCTCTTCAACAATTCATACGAAGCAGTAACAGCCTCAAGACTTTCGTGGTTTATTTTTTTTAACTTAGAAACAAAGGAAAAAAACCCAAAGAATTAAACAGGTGGTATTTTGTTGCTGAACTCCTAGAATATCAGCCTAAATGCAGTAATGTCATTGGTCTTTTAAAAGGGGGGGAAAAAAAAAAAAAGTTTTTACAACTGAAGTCTGCTTGTTGACCCAGTGTGGTTCCTTGAAAAGCCTCCAGAAGTATCACAAGCTCCATTAGTACAGCAAGCACCATATACTGCACACAACACAGTGGAAAAGGGGTATGCATTTTTGTTATTAAGTTTCATACCTGCATTTTTAAGCTTTTTGTATTTTGATTAGGAAAATGCAACAGGCATTATCACCAGGACTACACTGCTCCTCAGTTACCTTTCAAGAGTTACAAACTGCGAAACTGCTGCTAGGAAAATTGTTTCTATTTTTAGAAAGCTTCTTATTGCCCCAAGCCATTTACAAAGGCCAGCTTCAAACAAATACACTTAAACCTAGACCCAATCTTGCTGTTTCAAGTAGAAGAATCTCAACTTCCTCATTTATTTGGTAGTTACAAGAAAGCCAGGACACTTTTAGTCTGATGTTTTGGTACTTTGAAATAGTTATGTATCATCTTCTGATAGATGTAATAGACAGATCTACCTGTAATACATTCTTTATACCTCTCAGAATGCACTTTCAAATTGAAAAGTTCTTCCTTTCCCTCAGATGGATCGAAGTGATGGTATATGCAGTAATTTTAAAATTTTTTTTCTAGGTAATATTAGATGACTTAAAACTTTTCAGTTTCAAAAACAATATTCTCAAAGACTGGGATGATGTGCTCTTAAACACACCAGAACAAGTCAAAGACCACAACTGGATTTCCAAGTTGTATGGAAAAAAATCAGCATATTTGCTCCACAAATCACAAGTCACAAATAGCCAAAAGGATTATTAACATGCTTGGTCAAGTATGAGGGGCCAACATGCACAGCAGAGGAGAAAACCTAAACAGGAAACTCCTGAACGACAAAAAGTAAAAGCAGAATAAAAGAAAACAACAGAATAAGAGTAAGACAAAGTGAGATCCTAAGTGATGTGTCTCCCTTTCCCATTTTAGATCTGAGAACTTCCATTTAAAACCTCAGCTTTAAGTTCTTTCCTTCAATATGTGACTCCATCTATTCCTTCTAGTTCTCAAGTATAGAAACAACAACAATATTTTACTGACACCAGTAATAACACATTTGAAAACAAATGCTATCAGCTCTGCAGTCCATCAGCGGGTAAAGCAGCAGATCAAATGTTTCAGCTATTTGGAACATTTCACTCATGACAATAATATAAGGAGTCCTCACCAAGTGGTACAGTATCTGCCACATTAATTGATGTAACTGAGCAAAACCGTATATTTCAGCTCTTGATGTTTATTTACCCTTAAGAACTTTACTTTCTCTATCAAGCTGGTTTAAAGAAAGTCTTAAATGCATTCCAACAATCTGTGTTTGCTTCAAGCATCCCTTCCCACGTATTCTGTCAAAAAAAAAACAACCCTGAACTAGCACAATATGTCACTTCCAGTAATTCACTGTTAGGAAAAAGAGTTACTTAAACCCTACCCTCTCCTACATTTCAAAAATTACTACTTCCAACCCAACTGTTGCTGACTCACCAAGCTGCATCTATTTTAAGAAGCAGTGTTACAAAAAGTTATCCTCTCTGAAGTGAAACACTGCCAAAAAGCCTGCAACTATATGCATTTTAAGGATATTACTTTGGGCTAGCTAGCACTGGTCTAATCCACAGGACTGAATGAGAAGCCCAGATGCATCTGGATTAACTCTGCCTGGAAGATATCCACTTTCAAGCCATTACAAGATGGCTTCACAATAAAACCAGAGGACTGAAAAGAGAACAGTACCTTCAAAAAAAAACATATGATCTAAAACACACTCATAGACACTTCACCTCGGCTAGACTGGAGTTAAAACTCAGTTTACACTCACATGCTAATCTGTTTCAGAAGGATGGATGCTATTGCCAACGTGCTGACACTCAAATGACAAGCCTCTAGACTGCTTCTCACCTTCCACCCGTGTGAAGTCATTACAGATCAGAAGTGTGACAAATGCTCCAGTACCACACTATTACTTGTATCCCACCATATCACACTGCACTTTTCCTCTGCAACATTTTGGATTAAATTCACCAGATCAGAAAAACAGGGAAAACAACACTAAGAAATAATATTGATCAACAACCCTGACTGTGACTGGATGTTTAACGCATGTGAAGGTTTTGTCCTTTCACTAAGTTAAGGTAGAGGTCAAGAACAAGAGTCAGAAGAGCTGGACCTTCAGTTCAAACTACCTGATTTCTAAAAACAAATTTCAGAAGAGAAACAGAACCTATAGCAGTATCACTGTCAAAAAAACAAACAAACAAACAAAAAAAACCACAGGAAAAAAACAACCAACCAACCAACCAAAAAAAACAAAACAAAACAAAAAACTCCAACAAAACAAAAAAAGAAAACTCAAAAACCCAGCCATGAGTTACAAGTATTTTTATTAGAGACGCTTTTATTACTTGGACTGAAGTGGATCTATTCGGAACTATTCACATAACTTCCACCTTATGTGCTTTATTCTTCACATATTGCTGCCAGTGACTATCACACATAATTGCTTTGTGGCGCTTCTGATTCAAAGCAACACGACAGTTAGCATTTTTAACCCTACCTTTAGAAAAAGGACTTTTTTTTCAAAAATGCAAATAAGAGAAAGGATGGCAAGATAGATGTTTTCCATACTATTCAGAGAGCTTTCTATATGAAAAAAATAAAGAATATTAGTTCTGTTAAGCAGCTAAGTGGTCCTTCAGCATACTATCTCATTGCACACTTCGCAGACAAAGATGTAAGTAGTCCACCACATCACCTAATAAGTCTACTATGCTCAAAAGCAGTGCTATCTAGCTAAACCAAATAAGCTTTGAAGTCAGTTATTGTCTTGGTTAGAATGAAAAAGAGTTTAGAATTCATAATTCTATTTTGGATAGACATGGGAAGATAAGGAAGCCCATGCATTTGAGCATCCAATAACTTGCACAGAATTTTACTGCTACTTTCTTTTTATGTGGGTACTTGCAGAAATTTTACCCAGAAAGCACCACCCAAGCACCACTATAACGAGACGTTTTATTTTGATTTTATCAAGTACTACAGCAAGTTATGCTACTGCAATAATTGCAGGCATAACTGCATTGTGTTGGCAGTTCCACATCCCTGTTGTACACATGTCCCACAACGAACCAAGCAGAAGTAACCCCCCATCCTTGTGTCTCAGTCAGCAGTCTAACATCTTAGCCTAATATACATAATACAGGTGATTTTATACCAGTGCACCCCACTACCAGCAAATATACCAGCATCTGCTGGAACAACTTAAACATAACAGTGCCAAAGAACATCCATCTCCCAGTCTTCACTACAGTGCTTTACTGCAACTTTGTTTCCCCGAACAGCAGTAGAAGCTTTCATAAATCTAAACTACACCTTTAGAAGCTAGCAAAAAATTAATCTGAGATACACTATAATTAACATCACAGCAGAAGCCAATCAGTACAGAGAATTTAATCAAAATACAAAGAAAGACATCTACTTTGTTCAAAGTATAGTTATTTGATTAATTCATCTAAGATTTGAGTCATTTCTCAGAGCACTAAAAGAAATAAAGGGCGTGCAAAGAGAAATCTTGTTCATGTTCTTCCATGCCCACTCTTAGACTGTTCTTGGTTGGGGATAACTGTGTCTGACAGACAGACAAAAATTTCTTTGGCTGGATATAACAGCATGAAATAGAAGAAGTTTAAGTCACGAAGAGAGCTACTGTCGAGGAGCAACAAACAGAATTCAGCAAGAAATGCAGAGAGTGGAATCTTGCATCCTAGGTGATACCCTGTTCAGAATCTGCAAATAAATTTGTTGTTTTCAGATCTGAGCAGCCCTCTATCACTTACGAACTGGTAACCAATGTGTGCTGGTAAAAAGCATGCATCTCCATCTCCCTCTGCTGTCGAGTCCTCAGAAAACAACTAACTTCTATAGTGTCAGCAAAAGGCATTCAGGAACAGTCTACTCTAGACTGTTTCCAACAATTCCAACAAACAGAGTTTCCAACCCTATTCATGACTTAGGACAATAAATACAGATTTACAAGACAAAACTATATATACTGAAAATGTTAAATCAGAAGCAAAGTTTGAGTTTGGGATTTTCTACCACCACCACAACTCCAGCTTTTCAATGCCTGTGCTACTTCAATGCAAGAGCAATTCAAAGACAATATGCAATTCTTAAGAGATTAAGTATATTATTTTCTCTACCTACCCTCATTTAATCCTATTTTGAGCATTTTTTTAATTCTGAAATGTGGACTAAATAAAGCAAACTCCTGGAAAGTATCAAATCAGTACCTTTGTTATATCTTACCTCCTACCTCAGAGCAGTTTATCTACCCTCCTCACAGTCTTAAGTGTTAATTAGAGAAAAAAGTAGTACATGAGCACATGAAATTTCATAATCCTTAGCAGTCCTCAGATTACAGGCTCTTAAAATTCAAGCTAAATCTGGGGTTTGGTTACCGTGAGGACACAGAATTTGCATGTTTATTAAAAACAACTACCACTACTCTTATACCCAACTTCAACTCCATCACAATGCAGATGCTTTTTTGCTTCCAACCAAGGTACAGAATGCTTCTAAAGCAGTATGCTCCTTATGCTACAGAAAGTGAATTCAATAATCAATGTATTTGAATGAAGTTGTAATAAAAACAGATTTTAGACAGAGAATACTAGTATAGTAACATGTATTCCTAAAAAAAAAAAAAAAAAAATGGAGGGTACATATGGATCCTCCTTGTTGGCGGTGGCAGGATTAGTTTCTTTTAGTTTGAAACTGAATCTGATGCAGAAAAATAGGTTTCAGTGCAGTCAACAAGAAATGCAAACTTTTACCCATAGCATGTTCAGTCATTTATTTTAGGATGCAGATGTGATTTGTTTCTATTTTCTCTTCCCACCCATTTGTGAGAACCAGAGCTCAATGAAATCAGAAACAGAAGTTCACAGTATTTTCTCTCCTAACTTTAGATGTCTGCAGTGTGATCTACTGTTCCACATGTACCTTAAAACAGGAAGAGTAATACTGGAAGGGGCAGTTCCCATTAGACTTGTATTGGTCAGCATAGCTTAAGCCCATGTGCACAAATTCCCATTTATTTCATAGAACAAAGAACTAAATGGAAAAAATTATCTTAATGTACAAATACTTACATGCTTATGAACCAAAGCCAAGTGCACAACTTCAGAATAATTCACTACTTGCACTATAGCACGATATTTATAGACACATTTGTCCTGTATTGCTTTCTTGACAAAATTAACATATAATACTACTTGCTGCAACGTTAAGTAAGAGTTCACTAAAAACTATATATTACATTTGCAATATTGGTAAAAACATAAGGGGAATGGCACCAAAACAAGAAGGAATAGGAAGGTGCTGCTCAGTAGAAGACTGAGCAAGTATTATTGTTTAAGATTTATTTCTTTTTTATTTTGCACATTAGTCTTCACCCACATGAATTGAATTTAGAATAAATGTTTTTACAGAAACTTATCTACAGCTTCTATAGTTGTTACCAATTCACGTACCAGAAGACATCCACTGGTTTCTCACAGATGTTGTTTTCTTTCGTCAATCAAAATGGCTATGAAACTTCATCATTTTACTATTAACTTTGTTATGAAATAATCATTACCTTTAATATTAACAAGCTTCTAGTTCTACCCAGAAATACCACAGAACAATTTACTCCAACACAGCAACATACTTACTTGTATATTGCTTTTCTCATCTTTAAACTAAGCCTAGTTACTTCAATACAGATGACTAACCAAATCTGAAGTCAGTCAGTCTGATTTATTTAGTAATAACATGTATCTGATGTTAGATTCTACAAAGGCTTCAAGTTATACACAATAGAATTCATTAAGTCAATTTTAAGAAAGAAGCAACTGTAAAGAAAAACTTCACCTGCTTCTGAGGAAATGAAAAAGCCTCCTTCCCAACTGTGTTAAGGGCAACATGATGCTGGCCCTCCAAAATAAGCTGTTTGTTGTCTTCCACAACATATGCCTACAGAACATAATACAAAGACAAATACAAAAAAAATATATTGCAGATCAGAAACTACCATAAGCTTCACAGTACAGAATTACTGACTTCCCCCTACTTAAGTAGAACAAGCTGGACTTCAAAACCTAGATGCTTCCATGACATATTTATGCCAATTTCTACTACTTAATATTTGCATTCTGGTAAATGAGATCCTTCTCTTCAAAGCAGACAGGTAAGAGCAAGCATTAACAAACCTCTTAGTTTAAGATACAGTAATTTTCTCTTTTAAAAGAGAATTTATAATAACTGGGTGTATCCAGAGCAATGTAAAACCATTTAAGGATACTTATCACAGTAATGGATATTAAGACTGTCCTTGCTTCTTGCACCATTTTAGTTCATTTTCCTATTTTCAGAAAAAAATGCACCCATAAATTTCACAAGCATATGCTTGAAAGTTCAGGATGCCATATTTTCTACAAGTAATGTTTCATGTCCAAATTACCACAAAGACCACAACCATACATACCTTCCACAGTACTACAATGTTCAAATCGACTTCACTGCATCTTTTTATCAATCTGACTGTCTCATCAAATGATTGTTTCACTGCCCTTTGAGACGCATGAGGATGAGATTGCACATGTGTTCTTTTAAATTCGGAGGATAAACTTTGGAAAAAAAAGTCTGCACAAGGACTGGCAGAACTTATTATCTACAAGAGAAAAAAAAAAGCAAGAAAGTGTTCAGAACAGGATGCAAGCTTACACAAATTGCTATAACAGAGCTCATCACTGTAGTATTTCAGTTCCATTATCTCATCTCACTTTGCTTCTCTTTGCAAACCTACTGGATGCCAGACATCTCGGTTTCCATACTTGACTTGTTAGAGTTCAGCCCTATCTAAAGGGCTGTGTGAGGCAATATAGGGAAACACCAATAACTTACTGGTTTAAAACTACGAATACCAAATTTGGAAATAAAGGGTTTGATTGTTACTACAAAGCAGCCTATTGTGATACATATGAAGTGTAGCAGACAGAGCTGAAGCATTCAACTAACTCTCATGCAAGTCATTTTTGCTTATTAGTATTTTCCTGAGGTTAGATAGAATTATTTATCTAAGTCAGAAACATGTATCTTGCTAGCAAGAGCACAGATAATAGATTGCATACCATATCCCCCAGGTATAAGTGGCACAAACAGAAGCACTGTGCTGTTTGTCACCATTTGTGCCAAGCTCTTCCAACACCAAAAGTTTGATAAGGAAACTGGTTTTTAAAAGTGACAGCAATGATACTGTCTCCTGCTGGAAACAACAGGATAAGCAAAAAAATTTACCTTCCCAACCCCTCCCTTTCAAAACTTCCAGTATATGCTGCTGCAGAGCTGCTAATTATTGCATTAGCAGAATACCAATACCCAGGCAGAAAATTTGCTTTTGGAGTAACTGCCCAGGAGGGAGGGCCCCCTCCCCATCCCCCTGTTGTAATAAAATATTCTCAAGAAAAGCTAAAGTTCATGCAGCTCAGATTCCAACTTTTAAAATGTAAGGAGGGATCATCTACCTCAGATTTTCAGTTCTAACTTCAATTTATATGTCTATGAAATGAAGTGGCAGCAAACTGGTTTTCTTTGGCTTTTACAAGCTGAATGCATATAGGAAAAATATCTGCTCTGCATAAAATAAGCAATATGACATCCAGCTAAATAAATCCACAGTGCAGATATCTGATCTGATGCAATGGCCTATGTTCCCTCAGGTTTTGGAAAAGCATTTGCTGTACCAAGATCATTTACTAAAAGGATTCTTAAGACAATATCTGTATACTTAAAAAAGATCAGAAAAGCATGGTAGTCTAGAATCCTAAACTTCAAGAAAAATAAACGGATTCCTTGAACTGACTACAACCTATATTAGTAGGTTTGAAATTCTGATACTGACACCTATTTTTTAATAATTTCCAGTTTTTCAAATAAGCTGTAATTACAATTTTTAACTTGTCTTAGCAAAAATACAATTAGGAACAAGAATCTTGAAATCCACAGACCTCTACTAGAAAACTAGAGGGATGGGATATATTGGAAATAACTGTTCTGAAGAGCTGAAAAGGAAGAAGAACCATCAGCAAAAAAGCTAGCACTACAATATGCTCCCAGAGTATTGCTGTGGAGCTGGGATCTTAAAATTCCTGACTATACACTGTTACTTTACCTTCTTTCTCTTCGAAAAAAGAGAACTGACCTAGGAGACAAAAAGCTTTTGATATGCAAAACTCAACTTTCCAACTATGAAAGCACTACTCCCATTTTTAAATTTTAAAAAAGGCTTTCACTGGGATACTTTTGCATGAGAAGGATACCTTGCACAGGACAAAATACACAGTTTTACCCATTCACCTACCTGTTCATTTCCAAAGACAATGTCTGCAAATGTGTAGTTTTCTAAGGGACAAAAAGAGAAGGCATTGTTTTAGCATCATGAGAAGTCATAACTTCAGAATACAGCATCCAAAGAGTATTTTCTTCAAAAGGTTACTACACTCAGGAAACAACCTACCTTCTGAGTTTTTGCATCTGACTGCTTTAAAACATAACTTTGCTCTCTCTCTGCTAGCAAGTTTAGTATCTGAAAGAAAAAAGGTTGCAAGATTTTTTCACCCTCAGCATAATCAGAGTACCTCAGACAAAAGTCAGCCTTGAACATTCACAAATAGGAAACACACTGATGATACCCAACAAGCAGAACTAATCAAGCACAGCAATGGCACGGTAGAAAGACGATGTATCTTCTGCTGACCCCTCCCATCTACTTCTAGAGGTGGAAGTGAGCCATAATACATAAAGGAGATGCATAGAAAGAACAAAGGAACAGAAGACAAAAGATTCAGCTTATTATCTGACTGGTCCACCCTCAACATTCATACAAGAAGAATATATGACTATATTAATTTTTAGGTACATAAAATGTCAGCATACAAGATAACATTTTTTAAATACAATAACAGAACCTTTGGGTTTTTTTGTCTGGGACAGTCAGCCTTGTCAACAACTAGCAAGTTGCATTAGCTAAGGCAGGAGACAGCAGGAGCAATTTTGGTATATTACTAATAACTGAAAATAGTACTTGCCAAATATGTCAATCAGTTAAATTCAACAGTGACATAATTAACTAAAAGTAAAGGGACACTGACACATATTTCTTATAAGCCAAGTTATCAACCACCCCAGACAAGGAGTGCTCAACATCACAGAAATAATTTACCAGTAACTTAAGCTCATTTTTAAAATTAATGAAGTCTGAAAAAGTTATCTTTCAACATACTTTTCTTGAAACACTAGTAAAAGAAAGGCTTTAGTTTTTGGAAACTAAGTATTCTGAAAGCCAAATTCAGCTCCTCATAAGATTCTTTCAACTCTTCTTATCAGGCAGAAGCTAGATTTGCCATCATTTTGGTGATACACACCTTTGTCTCCAGAGATGTTAACAGATTTTTGAAGCTTCCAGTGCTTGCTATTACTTGAAACTTGTACTATATGAAATTCCTTAACGCCAGTCTCACTCTAAGGAAGAGACAAAAGCTTTGTCAAATAAGACCAGTCACAATTGTGATGTGCAAGGTGGCACTCTTAGAATCTTAATTCATTATTTACACCATCCATAACACAGTACTAAGAGACAAGGAGAGATGTAAGACCCACTGTAATGTAAAACAGTCCCAGCTCGCAGCAACTTCTAATTACAGTTAATAAAGCGACACAAGAAATAAAGATCCCCCAGAAAAATACCCACAAGCTAGTGTTTTAGTTTAAGACAACTTTAACAAAAACTAGGCTTGTTTAACTCCAATGCAGAACACTGTCCACAAGGCCACTTAGTTCCTAAGATTATCTTAGGTAATCTTTACATCATAAATCCTAGAAATTCAAGAGTTATTTTATTTTTTCATATACATACAATGAAAAGTAGCTTTCAGATTGGTTTCCTTTCTTGTAAAGAGTGAAGTGGTAGTGAAAAAATAAGCCTCACACGGTTAATGTGGTAAGTACTTTCTAAAAACGTTCCTTACTCCTTAAATGAGGAGTGGACAATATTCATTTTAGTAACTGAAAAAAAAAACCCCAGAGTGTACACACCTTTAAAAAATGACAAATGAGCTCAGTGAATCCACTACCAACTAAGTGTCTAGGAACTCTGTGAACAGAGGATTCAATTATTTTGCTTTGTGATTGAAAAAAATCGGAGCAGCTTTATAAAAAAAAAAGAGTAGATTTAAATTAGTGTGGTATGAAAAATGAAATATTTTCATCTGCTTTACTAAGTCAACAGATCACAACAGACAGATCTGTTGGATTATTAATTTGGATTATATTAGCAAAAATGTCTTTAGAGTTTTGTTATAAATGCAAGCACAAACTTCCTTCACGCTGGAGCTTAAATTTTGACTTTGACATTACCACTAAATTTACCAGTGTTTTCACTGGAAGGTGGAAGAGGGCACTGTCTCATTCAGAACTATTCTGGAATTTGCAATCAAGAATATTCATTAATTTGGAATAAATCTTCCTAAAAAAGACTTCAAACTATAGCAGACTTCCAGAGAGTTGAGATGTAAAAATGTTAATACTCTTTCCAACAGTAACTGAAATGATAGGCAAGTTTATTTAGTGTTTGCAAAGTTACTGTAAAAAAACCTTTTACTTGAGTCTTGGTTCCAGTGTGACATATCTGCTGAGCTTTAGAACAGTTATTATTATTATTATCATTAAAAATAACTTACAGTATTAATATTTTCTACATCGACAAACACCAGCATGTTGTCCCCTCTGCCTTCTTCATCTCCAAGTGCATTACTTCTGCAGACAGTGGCTCGAATGTGCAGAGACCGGCTGGTACAAATAACTGCAGTGTGCCTTAATACTCTATGACTGGGAAAAGGGGGGAAGAGGGAGTGGAGGACAGGAAAAAAAAAAGAGAAGACAACATTCTAAATAACCAGGACTGCTGCCTAGAACAACACATTAAGAAATTTAGCTTTTATGTTGGTCAATATTAAGGCCATTAGACAATTTATTAATTTCAACCACCAAAGACACTTTTTAGCTCCATATCAAAACTATATTATTTTTAAAAACCATGCTGCATTGGTAGGTTCTGTTCAAACAGTCTCTTAGCCAGTATGAAACACTGGAAAAAAAGGCTTACCTGTTACCATGAAAATAGATCAGAAATATTCCAGATGTAAGACAACAGGCACAGTGAAAACAAACAGACATATACTGGCACAGGGATATTATTAAGCTGTTTAATGCTACCACATGCTTTGGAACATAGTTTTTGAGTAAATAAGCCATAGAAGGCTCACTAGTTAGGCACATCTCACATCTCTTGCATAAGCATTTCCTAAAAAACACTCAGAATGCCACTGCATTCAATGAGTTTCCCTGAACAGAGAATCTTCTAGAACCAAACCATCACTACTCTCTGCCTTTTTGCAGGCATGCTCAACCTTCAGGACAGCATGCCCTTTGTAAAAGTTATCTTCCCATTTTTCTAGAGATGAGTAAAGTTCCATCCTTGGACATCATCCAAACACATGAGCTTTTCCCATGTAAAAGCTTCTAGGTTACTGTAACTTCCATGTGGTAACAGAAAAATCTGATATGCATTATCTATTATATTACTAAGTATGTTGTATCATCATGTGACACTTGTTTTGGGAGGGGAAAAAAAAAATAAATCAGTGACTTCCTAAGCTCTACTTCACATGTCACAATCTACAAAATAAACTTAAGAGTTTTGTAGTTAATATTCAGATATACAGATGTCTATATAGCTTTCAGGCGGCACAAATAAAGTAATTTTTGAATATTTAAAAGCTCTGCTCAGTCTACAAAGAGCACTTTGCTTAAGATCCCCTCAAAACTTCAGTGCAGTAGGGAACATGTACCTTCCCCAAACAACTGTCTTCCATCTCTCAAACGCCTCCACTTCCGAATACTATGAGGAGAAATTAGTTCTACATTGTAGGGGAATGAATTCCCTATTCCTACAGGCTATCTAAAAGCCAGATGAAAAGTTAACTTCAGTATTTCAGAAGCTACAGAAAAATCTCGATGGGTGCATTTGTATTACTTCAATTTCAAGAATATGCTACTGATCCACTCTCTTAACCATCTTCAATTTACTCTGCTTTGATTTACATCACAGACCAGTCTCACAGCCCATGAACATAGTTTCTCTCAGAACAAGCTTCAGCCACAAGAAGACATTCAGTCCATGTTACTACAGCTCATCTGAAATAGCCATGCTCCCCACCATCATCCTGAATCTGGATAGTACAGGCACCAGGTGTGCTGGTTTGGGCTGGGACAGAGTTCATTTTCTTCATAGTAGCAGGCTGTTTTGGACTGTGCTGGAAACAGTGTTGATAACACAGGAATGTTGTTGTTATTGCTAAGCAGGCTTACATAGACTCAGGGCCTTTTCTGCTCCTCTCCCCACCACTGAGGGGGCCAGGGATGCACAAAAAGGTGGGAGGGGCCAAAACTGGGAGAGCTGACCAAAGGGATATTTCATACTATCAACAATTAAACTAGGGGGAAGGAGAAGGCAGCGACACGTTTGGCCTAATGGCACAGGCCTTCCCAAGTAACCATTACACATGATGGAGCCCTGCTTTCCTGGAAACCTGCCTGCCCATGGGAAGTAGTGAATTATTTTATTTTGACTGCATGCACAGCTTTTGCTTTACTTATTGAACTGTCTTTATCTCAACTCACAAGTTTTCTCACTTCTACTCCTCCAATTCTCTCCCCCATCCACTGGGGAATGAAGTGAAAGAGCAACGGTGTGAGACTTGGTTGCGCCTGGAGTTAAACCACACCACCAGGTTCACTCCTCATAGCCTCTGCTACTTCTTCTAAGTAGAATTTGGGTCGCAAAAAAGAGAACAGAAGAATATGTTTCTCAAAAAAGTTTCCTCCTTAGCCTCAGACACGGGTGGGACACAAAAACTCAACTTGCTTTATCAAGTACAGTTCAAAAAAAGCACTATTTGTTAGCTCATGGTGTCAAACTTGACTGCCCACTCTCTCAAGATGAGGACTATACATGTCAAACTTGGTATTTTACCCCTCCGAAGAGAGTAAATTTCATCACAATACAATTGCTAACCACATTTTAACTAAGAACAAAATCTTTTATTCAAAGTAGACAAGATTTTGTTTCATAACATGCAGAAACAAGTCATGATTTTTCACCCTATGCCTCAAAAAGACGTTCTTTCAGAGAAACTAAATACAAACAAGGTTTGTATTAACACACGCTTACCCTCCTTCTATTATATTTTAATAATTACTACTTCAGTGGAAGCAGTGTAGGCTATATAATTTTGTATGGAAATTAGATCATACAGTAGAAAAAAACATTACTTAGAATAGTAGATAACAGGTCATTTTTACATCATCACAACAATGGGGAGAATTCAGGAAGATTTACTTATAAGTATGACAGAAAAAGTAGATTAAAAAAAAAAAAAAAACTTACCACATTTTTGAGTGTCTTTTAATACTTTCGTAGTAAAACAAGAAGTTAATTTCATGAACACCTTCTTCATCTGGTCCCCGTAACCACATTGGCAGCTGCACTGAAGCCCCAGGAAGAAGAACAGCATCAGGAAGCGGAACCTGTATTACTTCGGGTGAACCTCCTGTGCCAACCCCAAAGTCTGCAGAAGAAGCTGAAGAGACCAGTGCTGTTCGCACAGAGGTAGGATCTGTCACAACAGTCTTGTAAGCACTACAGTTCTCAGAAGCTGAAGGACTTAGTGGCGTTAGAACAGCAGTATTTCCACCAAAAGTGAAAAATTCTGGATGCTTGGACACAACCTTCAGCGCAGTAAGAGGACACTTGCTTACGTTCACAAATTCTACATACGCTTTTCTGATTTCTCCACAGAGAAGCCCTGTAGGAAAATTTATAAAGAATACCTGTATGGGAGAGAAAAGGAGAAAATAAAAGCCTGAACACTGAGCCAAGTTAGGAATGCCCCTAGAAACAACCACCACCACATTCAAAAACTCTCTAGAGCTTCCTGAGGAAGGGAGGTGGAGAGGGAAGCACAGATCTCTTCTCCTTGAAATCCAGTGACAAGACACACGGGAGTGGCTCTAAGCTGCACCAGGTAATGTTCAAACTGGACTTTAGGATGCATTTCTCTACCACAAGGGTGGTCAAACACAGGCTTCTGAGAGAGGTGGTCGATGCCCCAAGCCTGTCAGTTTGGACAATGCCCTTAACATAGTGTAACTTGGTCAGGCAGCTGGACTAGATGATCACTGTAGGTCCCTGCTAACTGAACTATCCCACTCAATGGAGTGTTGTCATTAACCCATTAGTCAAACTGTTTTAATAATCCCAGTAGGAAAAAGCACTGCGTTTTAATTAACCAACTGGAATAAATATTCTAGATGAATGACAAACAAACTGGAAAAAAGCTTCTTTGCCCATTCCCCCCTCACCTTGCAATCTGGCTACAAAATCTGTTGCCAACTAAAATTCCAAACAGAATATAGCAGTTTCAGAAGGATATTAATTTTGAGGCTTCAAGTTTCACTCGGGAAAAACTCACAGAAGCTTGTCACTGACAGATTAGAGATTACCTGGAAAGCCTTAGGCATTATCAAAGTCCAAGACTTCACTGTTCGAATTACATTTATAAACTCTGCATTCAGCTATTTTCTCAAAACTGCCAATAGAAAGTAGGTACACACCTCCAACAAAGGCATTTCCTCTGTGATAATGGGATCTAAACGTCGATCGGGTCCGTACTTAATTGATGTTTTTTCCTCTTTTGTGTTATTAAGTCGAGGCCCTTGGATTTCTAAATCTTGTCGTCCTCGTACAGATAACCCGTTGGAAACAAACTTTCCTGAAAAAAAATTAAAAGCATTTTTTTCTTTTTCTATAATTCCTTACTTTTTTCCTGAGAAGTGATTCAAAGCTTCCCACCCAATCTCAAAAGTAATTTTCATTTTTCTGTTATTTGGCACATGCAATGCTCCTTGTTTAAACAGCAACACTGACAAAGAACTACTCAAAGGTTACTATCAAACATGAGACATGGCTGCTGCAAATTCAAACAGCCAGTCATTCACTGTTGTGGACTAATTCTGCCCTTCAATAGTTTGACTACAACTAGGGCGGTGAGCAGCAGACATGGTGCATAAAAGTGATGCATTTATTTCATTTCTGAATTTCTACCAAGCTGGAAAAGTCACCTAAAGGATTATTTCCTTCAGACAGCCACCTCTCCAAATGTTTTTTACTCAAAAGGTTTACAGTCTGTAGATAAACAAGTTTCATTATTTCTTTCAGACACTTTCAAATGTGTTTTAGTCCCCATTTCATCTAACAACTAAGTTTTCCCTGTAAGCGACAGTTTCAGATGAATGACTCGACAAAACAGATCAAGTAACATGCAATTAATGAGCCACTTATGTTAAAATCAAAGAAAGAGAAGATCAAATCAAGATGCTAAAAATAAAATTGTATCAGCCAAACTTAAATTTGGGAATGTATGAATAGAACTTCAGTGCAAAATTTAGACAACAGTTGAAAGTTAACAAAGCAAAAAGATGCAGAAGAAAACTGAATGGCAAGATTGTCAATGAAAGTTGCTATAGATTCAACATGGCATAGATGGAATATTTAAATTTTGATCTTTTACTGATTTCAGAATTTCCACAGATTTAAAAAGGAAAACAGAGTATGGGTTTAGCATCCCTCCTCACGGGATTTCTAGAGGTACCAATTCACTCTTTTTACATTTCAGTTGTTTCCCTTGTTTCTACATCCCTACCTGATGGAAGGCCTTGCATCACAGTAGTCAAACACTAGAATTTAGTTCTACTGCAGAAGCCACATCTCCCCATTCCAGAGACACACAATTGAAGGTAGTGATACACTTACCTGACTGTAATCCCATAGAAGGATCTATTCCATCTAATGTCACAGCACCTTGAACAGTGCCAAGATTATAAACGACTCCCAGAATATGTAGCTCCCCTGTTTGATGGGGAAAGAGCTTTAGTCTTGCCTGTGGAGATATGTTAAATTTTTGTTGTTGTTGCTACTAGAAAAAAAGTATTATTACATTTAAATGTCCAATTGCTAAACACACACCTACATTTACCTTATAGGCGTGTCAGATATAACTGCAACAATAACTACAGATCACTTACTGGATTCAAAATTTCATATACACAGCATATACCAAACCAGGTCACAGCTGAGAAATGCTCATTACATGAGGAAAAAATCCTAAAAGTTAATTTTTACTGTGCTTAACAGATCAACCATAAAGTGGTTGAAGAGGAACAGAACTCTGGGGGTCATTTTGTCCAACTTGCCTGCTTAAGCAGGGCAACCTAGAATCACCTGCCCAGGACCTCATCCAAATGGCTTTTAACATCTTCAAAGATGAAGACTCCACAGTCTCTCTGGGAAGCCTGTGCCAAGTGCTCATGCACCATCACAGTTAAAAAAATAAGTCTTTTCTGATGTTCAGGTGGTACCTCTTGTGTCCACTGCCTCTGGTCCTGACACATCTTCCTTCAGATATTTATACACACTGATGAGATATATGAAGTAATGGAACTTCCAATTCAGTCACGACTTCTGTAAATTTAGCTTTAAGTTCATATCATAACAAGAATTCCCCTCTAGAGTTCAATGCTGAAAAGACCATTTTTAAAACAAGGTACAGTACTTACCACTTTCGTCTCCTCGCTATTAATTAAAAATTCTGCTATTGCTTCAGTTCCTACCATATCTTCATCGCGCATTCCCTGAAAAGAAGAAACAGCTTTTTAGACACTATTACTCCTAAGCAGAAAAAGTTCCATAAATAATACCTCTAACACCTTTCCTAAAGTGTTCAAGGGAAAAAAACCATAGAAATTTCAAAACAGCAGACAGTTAGGACAAGCAGGTGCTACATGCACAGCTTTTCAGGATTTCTGAATTTAAAAGGCAGCTTGAGAGCTCAGTAAACGTTTACTTAGGAGAAATTTAAGATTTAGCACTATAAATTGGAAGCATTCCCAGTTAATTTCACTGATATTCACAGAAGCATTTATCATATCATTAAAGCAGCAGTTCATATGAGAACAGAAAGGAAAGTGCATGGTAAGCCTTGAGACTTAGTTATGCGAAACCATGTTTATAACTCTGGCAAGCACTTACAGCACCTTTAAAGACCACTATGTTCAAAATGCTTTTGGCCAGGAAAACAAAATAATTTAGGAATTTACTGTAATATTCAATATGTATTAGAACATATTAAAGCCTTTAAATCATGTACGTGAAAACAGTCCTCCAGAGGTTTTGGCAGCATTAGTTGAAACATTAAGTTAAACAGCAGTAAAATTATCCATCTAAAGTGTTCAAAACATTCATTTTTAATACAATACATTGTAATTTTTCTTCTAATTGAGATACCAAGATGTTCCTATGTCAGCACAGATGTTCCTACACCAGCACAATTTTTCAGAACACACATTTCAGTAGTTCAAATAAGAAGTATCTGATAATCTACCTATTGACACTGCCAAGTCATTTTTGTTGTTCAAAGCTAATGTGACTCAAAACAGACGTAGTACACATGCAATGAAATCTTGTAAGTATTTTGGTTTGCATTCAGCTTTACAATACACATTACAGTACATTTGTTAACTTGATTATCTGTATTTTACTGGAAAAAAACTTCAGTAGCTACTCTTTTTTTGCCTTTTTTTTTTTAATTTACACTTAAACATGAATGCTTAATGCTTACACTTAAATGTTTTCATACTACAGAATTTTGAATTCTTAATATGTATTCCATAACTGTAGCTATTTGGTTTGGGTTGAAAAAAAGAATGAAGCTTTCCTTACCTGCTCCTTTGTTTCTCCATCATGCTTTGCATTGAAGTCTTTAGGTTGAAACTTCCACAGCAATGAAAGGTCAGTCAAAAGAAGCGGAACTTTGAGAGGGTTTCGGAAGGACACTTCTACAGTTATAGGTTCTATTAAAAAAGTGCAAGAAAATAATGACAACAGGCTTTCCCCATCACATCTGAAGGTTCGCTTATCTTAAAGCATTCACGTGCAAACAACTTGCACAAGAACGGTGGTTCAAATCTACAGTAAGACAGGAAACACAATACAAATCTACCAACTCACTTTATGTCTTTATTACTGAAGCATAAAAATCTTGACTTTACCTTCTATCACAGCAAGCGGAAATTTGGAGTTATCCGAGTAGCGATTTAAACAGAACTGTGTTGGTTGGAAGTTTGAAGGTATTGTTCCTTTATTTATCACAGACACAATCTGCTCTTCAAGTTCCTTCCACTGTTGTGATGATTCTGAGTCATACTCCTGATCCAGACTTACATGGGTAGCTGCCTGCTTTTCACCTGGTAGGAGTAAGGCAGTTTTAGAAGACAAGAAAAGCTGCAACACAGGGCTCCTCTGGCCGTTTGGTAAGTGTTCCTAAAATATTTTAAGTTCTAGGTCACTACCATTTTTATATTACATATAATTTAAGACAGTGAATTGCAAGACATCTTGAAATACACACAAGGAAGACAATACTGGGAATAATTTGAGTATAACTGTGTTTGGAAATTGTGGACTTCCAAGATTATAGCATGTTACATGGTATACTCAGGTTACAGATAATTTTTACTTTAGGATGGACTACAGCCTCACAGTACAGCCATGGTTTACGTAATAATTTCTTTACATTCAGGAATCACAGTGTTTCAAACGTTTAATCCAAGAGCAAGTTAACTGTAAAGCTAATTTCTAGCACTGCCACTAGCACCAAGCATTTGATAGAACATTAATAATCCCCTGCATTAAGTTCATTACAGATTTGCATTGAAGTTTTCCAGGTATGAAAAACAGTGGTAGTCAGCAAAACCACACACATTACGTACTTACACAGGTAGTCTGGAAATATCTAGCAAGTATAAGTTTTTCTTTTACATTTTCACATTAGTTTTACATAATGACAGAATTTTTTTAAATGACACCAAGTGTTGTATTTGTTTTGGTTCCCTAAATAAGGGACTTCAATCTGTTCATGTAAGATTTTCTAACCTTCTGCTGGTCTTCGATCATGCCCGAAGAAAACTCGGGTTGCTGAGCTGTTAATATATGGTAAAGGAAGCTGTGGCAAGGGACCATCGGGTGATAGTTGGGTTGCATTCTGGAGCAAAGGAAGAAAAAAACCAGTGTCATGCCATTATGCAAACACATGGATGTCCATGCTGTACATTAGCAATGGCTGAATGAAATGACAGAATAGTTAAAAGCACTCATCGTTTGAACACGGAGCACTTTTAAAATGGTATAATTTCAATTACCTATTTTGACAGTCTGAAGGAGAATTTTTTTCTTCAATAAGAATCTACAGTTTTTTAAATCTTTTTGGAAAAAGGAGAATAATTATTTTAATCCGTCACTCTAATCATTGTTGTGGTTGCATGGCTATTACAAGCTTTATTTGATGCAAACCTTGGCTCTAACTCAGAATTTGATAAACTGCACTCACTACACCACCACCACTAAATAAGATTCTCACCACAGCTGAGCTATAGACTCAAACACCAGTCTTGCGTAAGGTCTACCATAATTCAACAAACACCACAGAAATTCTGTTTATAAGCTTTAAAATACAGTAAGTATCTATATGGTAGCAAGTTACATGCAGTGAACACCCCATAATATATAGGATATACTGCAATCCAGAATCACTCATGATTACAGCCAACTCAATGAGTCACTTTGTCTATAAATACACGTATTAAAGAATAAAATTCACTGCAACATGGAGGTTGATAGAGCTACCTAGTCTTTATTATATATTTACTATCAAAAGCCTCATAAATCATAAATTAATCAAAACAGATCCACTTCCTCTAAAAAGCTACTGAACTATCATAAGCTGGAATTCAGCTGTGACCCTAAAAGGAAGGCTTCTTTTTATTGTAATAAAAATACATACATTACAACATACACTGTTGTAATAATAACAGATACCAAACACCAATCAGTGAAAGTATGCTTCCTACACATATGAGATGCAGCATACATCAGTTTTTTGAAGACCAAAGTAAAAAATGAACACATCAACTAGATAAAAACTAACCCTGGGACAAAGCAGGTAAGACAGAAAATCATTTAATGACTTTGTAGAAAACTAGTCTTAATAAAATTACTGATTATTCAAGGAACAATGAAGTCATTTACCTTATAAACATAAAGATATTCTCTTAAAAAAGCTCCTTGCTGAGCTGGAGGTTGTTTACTGTCATTGATCAAAATATGCCTGAAGGCAGAGACAGCATTGTCCAGCTGACGAAGCGTAAAGGACTGACGGCCAATAGTGAAGTTAATATGGTCTTCTGCAAGAGACCATCCTTTCCCCTTGTAAACCTGCATGGCTTGACAGTAGCAACGTAAGGCATGTTTTTTCTGCAAGAAAAAACAAGTTTATTTCTCAAATAATCCTATTATCCACTGACTGTAGTTATAACATTATGAAGATTGAACAGTAAGTCAGAAAAGTTACTGTAGTTTTTACCACACCCCCCACTAAGTGTAATGTTTGCAGAACTAGATCTCATAGCACCTGGTCAATGCTAATCTAAGCACAGAAGTGTTCGTTCCTACAGAACAGAGTCTAGCCTCCAGCTTAAGTTCACGTTTTTAAAGAATAAGGTAAGTAAGCAGTTTAGCAGTAAGCTAAAAAAGAAAATAACAAGAGAAGATCGCTTTTAAAAGCAGTGCTGTGTTGCTCTAGAATTGACTGCTAAAGCTGACAGTTCTACTCCTGAGCCTCAGGACATAAGCTAACTTTAACACTTCTCATTCCACTCTGTAACTGAACTTTCAATGTGACACTCTAAGTCAACTGTTGCTCAGCAGACATATCTGGGACATAATCCATGCTGAGCAAACCAACAAAACACAGCCCTACAGAACATACATGAAAAGTAACCCATCATATGAGCCACTGGGAGATAGGTGTTCAACTCCCAATCAGCTCCACAGTTCTTTTCCTGTACATATGTCAGTACCTGAGCACTCAATCCCACATCTAGGTATTGAACAGCTGCCCAGACATTCACTGTATAGCTAAGTCTCAGCTATATATGTATAGCTAAGCTTCAGCTTCTGAAAAATGGGAACAGCATTCCCTTATTTACAGCAGTAATGGGAAAAAAACATCTAAGATATGTTCAAATTGGTATGGTGATGACAGCAGGCTACAAACAGTAAATCCTTAACATCAGCACTAATGACACTTTAAAATAATTTATTATAGCATGCAATTAAGCAGCCTGGCTGACTTCTCTTCAATAGTATTTTATATTTTGGTGCCTCTAAAGGTATGAAAAAGGAAAATAAAAAAACCACACGTTTCCTGTAACACTGAAAAAGCATTTCTCGGAAACCTGAGTTCCTACAAACATTAGACACAAACAACAAGAAAGCCATCACACGAAGTCAAAACTTACGAAATGCATGCACTTTTCCAGGCAAAAAACTCTGATCAATAGCTGTCAGTACTGTACTGTCATAACAAGACAGGGAAACTACTGCATGAAGAAAACCAAGAAAGGGAGGAAGAATTCCTACTATTATTCACATCACAGAAGCCAAGTATACAACAATACTTTCTTTGGTCCTTACCAGGACAATGAAACCGAGATTGCATAGGGTGGGAGGAAAAAAAACCCAAGGCCATAAGGCTTTGTTTCAAACAGAACTTTGATGCCTGTGTTCTCCCGTATTCTTTTGTAATAACAACCTCAGCAGGAATCAAGCACGAGCTATCTTTAGAGACTGTATCCCACAACTGAGGCAGAAACAAAGTACATACGTTCTGTTCAACAAACTATGACTTTATTTACTGCAGTTAGAGCTGCCTGCAAAGGAAAGTGAATGGAAGGAAAAACAATCTGATACGTATCGGTTTAATTACTGCTAAAGCCTAGGTAGTCATAAAGAGACGCTTTAGTTTGTCTTGTAATGCTCACATATCTGCCTCTCCAATAAAACACATGTATATTTAAAGGCACCAGGAAAAACAGATAGCTAAATTTTGCTATTATTCTAATAAACAGAGTTTAACAAATACTTAACTCCTGCAATTCACTTCTATCTCAAGCATAAAAATACTCCTTTGCTCAAATAAAAAGTCTTGTATTTTACTGTGTACAAAATGAGACCCAGAAATGACACATCACTTAAGTTTCTGCGAGCTTCAGCATTACTTCAAATACACAAGTAAAAGGTTAAGCTGATCAATGCACAAGTCATTTTCAGACAAAGAGCTAAATACTGCTGACACAAAAGAAGCCAAGCGTCTTTTTCCAGACTGATAACATATTCAACATGTTTTTCAAGTATCAAATACTGGGCATATTGTTCACGTGGAAAGATAATACTTACCTGGCCTGCTTTACTAAACCTGTGGCCAGCCAATATCATATGAAATGCAAACTTTCTAACCATGGGACTTTTCATGTTTATAAAACAATGGGCTGCCTGCTCCAACAGAAGTGCACTGCGAAGATCCGAATCCTAATTAAAAGGAAAAAGAAGAATTAGACCTCAGAGTTGAATACAAGCAAAAATAACAGTGGCCTTGTTTTTAATGCCAAAGGGGAAGTAAGTGCAATAGTACTGTACTGTTGAAGATTCCTTTATATAAAAACAGTATATGCATATGTAAGCATAAAAAAAAAGACTAGAATTAGTCTTATTTTCGCTTCCACTGATATATTTTTCACTGATATATGTATAACGTTCAATACTATCATGCTCCTAATTTTTTCTAGTGGAGAGATTTATATATAAGCCTGTTTCAGCATGAGTAACAAAAGAACTATTTTCTGCTTTTTCAGTTACTCAGGCTACAGTTTCTAACACCTACCATTACCTCTGAAGCACTGTGCTACTTTTTCCCCTTCCTCCCCCTGCAGATATTAAGGCTAGAAACAAAAAGTAAGACCTGTAACAGGATGAAGGAAAAATAAAGGGAGCATCGGCATTTGGTGAATTTGTATCACAAGAACCTAGATCATTTCTTAATAAAGTACAATTTCTTATTATTTCCCCATTCTCTTCTTCTGTCAAGACACAGCTATATTATTTTAACTACTCAGAACAGATCTACTCAATTTTACCACAGTTGAACTCCATGCTATCAGTGATGTCCGAGTATGTGTTTGGACTACAAATATACTCTGGGACACCTGTAGAGTATCCTATGAAGATTTTCATTGCAACTACCAAAAGTTACCACAGGCATACTATGTGCACTTTTAAGTTGTAAAATGATTGTGCAGAGCTTAAATAGTCTGCTCTCATAAATGCTGGTAGCAAACTTAAGTTCAAAGGACAAGAACGAAGCTACAAAACATTTATTTCATGCTTAATCTACCCCAGAAAAGTCTGAGATGCATCACATTCAGTGCAGTTAGCCACAAAGTCAGAACCAACCCCAATTAGACTTTCCTCTCTATAAAGGAAATGCCATACTATTACTGGTATTACATTTTGTTTTGCTCTTTTTCAAGCAGGACACGTTTTAGATTAGAAGCTAATTCCATGCTTAATTTCTACCAATTAATATCACAGCTTCCACTTACGCAGTAAGATTCGAATTGTTCAAAGCAGTTGAGCTACAGTAATGCTTTACTTAAACTGTAAAGAACTTTTGATTGTATATAGAAGTGTATCCACTGTGGCTCTGGCAAGTCATGCTAATAGTTTTAACACAACAGTTCTTAAACTGGAAGTACACCATCCAAGAGCTAAACAGATGTCAAAGAAAATTAGTTATAAAGGTAAAGATAAAACATTTAGCATGGTTAAAGAAGTCAAACAAGTGATTTGACTGGAAAGAAAAAGAATAACTGTACTAGTTCCTTCACTTACAGTGTAAACAGTTTTCTTCACTTCATGCTCTATACCTGCTCATTTGCTACCTTTGTCTAGAAAATATTGTAGGACAAGAATCAGAATGTAACCTAGAAGTGCTTGGGTAAGAAAACAAATAAGGAGAGGGCAAGAGTGGAAAAAGCTACCAAGTTTTACCTCACTGGTTAAACGAATCAGAAGAGCAGCTGCCTCTGAATATTTGCTTTGACTTTTTAAGATTTCAGCACTAAGCAGTACACAGCGTTCAGCCAGAACCATGTTCCTAAAGTAAAAACATACATGTATTAGTATTTATCAAAATAAACCACAGAAAACTTTTCACTTCAAATCTTACTAATTTTCTCCACAGACAGACAGAGGTTCTGCTGCTTATCCTTCTTTTAGTAAAATATCTGAAAGTTCATTCCCTGTAAAACAACCACATACAGATTGACACAATAAGTGTCCTATCCTACCACAAGAGCAACTTTCTGAAAGTCAAAGCTAGAGAACATTTTCAAGGACAGTAACGTATTTATAAAAATACCAGCTAAAGTAATCTGATAAACAAGAAGTCCAACAGCCAGAGGCAAGTTGTACTGAGGTGACTTTGGTGGGTACCAGGTGACCACCAAGGTGCTCTATCACACCCCCAGCTCAGCAAAACATGGGGAGATTAGGTTAAAAACCTCCTGTGATGAGATTGTAACAGGTGAGTGATCTCTCTGCCCCTGTCATAGGCAAACCAGACTTGGTTTGGGGGAAGATTACATTAATTTATTGTCCATAACAGAATAGGATATTGATAAATAAAAAGAGAACTAGCTAAAACACTTTCCCCTGACAACTCTTTCTTTCTCAGGCTCGACTTCACTCCCAGCTTTTCTACCCTTTTTCCCCAAGCAGGGCAGGGGGACGGAGAAAAGAAGTTATGGTCACTTCATAACAGTTCTCCCCTGCTGCTTCTTCCTCCACATCATCTTCCCCTACAACAGTGCAGGGTCCCTCCCACAGATACAGCTCAAGAATTGCTCCAGCATGAATCCTTTCTGCAATTTACAGTCCTTCAGGAATTGATTGTTCCACTGTGGTTTGCCCACAGGCCACAGTTCCTGCCAGGAATCTGCTGTGGCATAGGCTCTGTACAGACTACAGCCACCTTCAGGGTACATACACCTGCTCTGGCATTGGGACATTCACGGGCTGCTCCCCCCAGGGACCTCCACAGGCTGCAGGTGGAAAATCTGCTTCATCATGGCCTTCACCACAGACTGCAGGGAAGAACCACCTTCCTCCAAGATCCCTTGATATTTGCAGGGCTATTTCTCTCATTTTCTCACTCCCTTCTCACAGCTGCTGCACAGCTCTTTTTACCCTTTCCTAAATATATCATCTCAGAGGCAACACCAGCATTGGCAACAGGCTGAGCTTTGGGCAGCAGCAGGTCTCTTTTGGAGCTGAGTGAAAAGTGACTGACACAGGGGCAGCTTCAGTTGTTTTTTCACAGAAACCTTCAGCGCAGCCACCCCACTACCAAAGTCTACCATGTGAATTCAATATGTAAGTTTAATAAAGCCCTCTGTCAAGAACAGCACAGATCTTCTTTCACGCCATCCTATATTACCTAACACTTTAAAAAGTTACCATCACTCTGTGATGTCATCTGGCAATATGACTGCACAGGGGAAGAAAGTTAAGCCACCAGGTCTTTCAACTTTCATTGGATCAGTACAAAAGTAACCAACATACTTGCAGATATCTCGATAGGTCTGAATTGCTGTTTCCATATAATGAGCAGGATATGGTCTAGGAGCCCCAGGCTGAAGAAAAGCTGATACTGCTGCCATTTCCTACAAGAGAAATTCAGTACTGTCACTGCAGTTTTTTTCAACAAGTTGTAAACCTCAAAATAACATGTTTCAACAGCTACTAGTTCAAGATCATCTAATCAGCTACTGGCACACAGAAGTGTATTCAGCACTGTACCTGATAAAAACTTTAATACAATAGCCTCTTTATGGCTCTGCTTGTAATTAGCCAGAGAGCAGCAAGAGTTACACACAGAAGTGTCTGCAGTTGACAGTACTCCCAAAATTATGCAGAAGCATGGAGTCAGTACTACTTTACAAATCCAAAAGATCATTTCCTATTGCAGGAACAATCTTTTTGATAAAGTAGCACTGCTGTGTATTTTGAGTACTGTTTTCCAACTTTTGCTTAAATGAAATTACATTATCAGCTTCCAAGGAAGCTCCAGTAAACATGCGCTCTGAAATTTTACTGCTGTCCTCGTGGGGTGAAGATATGACAGCAAAGTTCTTCTGCAGAAAGCAAAGACTAAGACTAGTAGGTTGCAAAAAATTTATTAGAAAGCTAAAATAACTTTTCAGATTATCCAAATGCAGAACAACTGTCTGTACTGTAAAAACACACATGTATGTAAAAGTATTACATCAAGATGCGACAGTGTACAAGAACGCTTCCATAACTCCATGAAGCAGAGTTTCAAATCTTATCAAGTTAACCAGCCTAAAAGTCTACAAAACATAGCTTCCAAAAACTGTTAAAATTAGCTTCTTATTTTTTCCCAGTAGTTGCATTTATCTTGCTGAAAGTTATTTTATCAATTCAATTTATTCAATCTTAGGAGGAAAAAATTCAATCTTAGGAGGAAACACTGTATGTGTTTACAGTGAAATTCAGTAGTGACATACTCGAACAACACCCCTCAAGTTTTAAGTCCACCTAACACAAGTACTATACCATACTCATAGTGACCTAGTCTTTGACTTTACGGCAAATAACTATTTGGCCAAAGTCTAAAAGAGGTACTGCAAGATTATTTTACATCTGGCTTTGAGTTACCAGTTTAAAGATTCCTTTTTCTAGAGGTTTTCTCCTTTCTGTATTTCACATTTTAAGAATTAACTTCAATTTTTATTCACAACTTTATTCCCTTCATGTAACAGTAGAAAGTAAGATTTTAAAACACTTTAGAATTTGCTAAAGATATGCAGCAAATTTGTGGAGAACTTTATAAATTTGGAGGGAGAGGGGAGTGATTGCATTTTGTTACCTTCAGACAAATATCAGAATTTATTAGAAAAGGTTCACAGAACGTTTATGTCATGTGAAATACCAACCAGTGCTCCAGCTGCATAAAGCATTGCCTGATCATTCAAGAAGTCTTTCTTTGCTGTATGGTAACAGCTATATGCAAGTTCATAGTGTTGCACCAAAAAGCACAAATCTGCCATTTTCCGGATCTGAAGCTCTGGTGCTTCTGGTGGATACCTATAAATACAAATATTTAAATTCCAAGTCATCATTTCAATCAAGAGAGCAAGGCATGCTCCATAAAGCCATTCTTTCTCATCTTAACATCTATTCACAAGGTAGGAATGAAAACTGCATTGCTTCAGCCTTACCCAAAAAACAGCTAAGAAAAGTGAAGCTGCTTCCTTTCTGCCACATGTAATTTGGTTTCACACCCTACCTTCTGATTAACAAGATCCACTGTTGCAGTAACATTTGAAGCAAGCATTCCTCTCAGCCAAGAAATAAAAAGTACTGAATAAAGTATGCAACTGCCACTGAAACTGCTCACTAAGATTAACTAACTGAGCTGAGCTGTACAGGAAGGAAAAAACTTGCTCACCTGGCTGCAAGCTGTTCTTTCTCCCCGTTTCTCTTGAAAGAAATAAATCCACTAAAAAACTATGCTTTATGGCAAAAAACTGCACAAGGAACAGTACTTTTCATTTCTCCAATTAAAGTCTTTCCCCATATTGCTGATTTAGTTCACTTTGCAGAATACAATCAAATAAACACAGGTTTTCCCTTCACTCCCCCAGAAAAGGTACATTTCCAGTTTAGATATAAAAATAAGGACTCTGATTACTCACAGCAAACCAGAAGTGTTCTTCAGTTCATTTATACTTTTCTCTGGAACCTTGCTGCCGCTAAACCATTTTTTAGTAGCAAAAAACAGTGATCGACTCAAGCCTTTCCTGGATATTAACTGCAAAAAGGCATTGAATTAGAGTACTACGTTGCAAGACGTGATTAAGTAAGTTAAGCTAATATAAAAAAACAAGCTTCCTAAATTGTTTCCAATAAAACAGTAAAATCACAAAGAGCACACTCCTTTACAATTAATCACTGACACCAAGACAGAAGTCGCAATTCATATATTTATTTCAGACAGCTGAGGTTCACTATGTTTGTGTAAATTGCAGACATCATCTTAAGAACTGAAACATTCGATGTATCTATTTGAAATCCAACAGACTAATTTTGAGTGTCAATCCAACCCAAAACCTAGACTAAATGCTTATCACAAGACACAATCTTCTCCCCGTCACCATCCACATGAAGCATTGCCACATTGTAAATATCCATTTCAAGTGTCAAGGGTACAAGTCATACCTGCAAGCAAGGTTACACAACTTTTTTTCTTTTAGGTAGTTTCCACTAACAAGGAAACTTCCACAGGGAATTACGATTCCCAGGATCTAAGGCAAACTATATATTTATACTTTAGAAATATAAATTTAAAAATTTTAACAACTCACTCCTCTTACCATGATTAGGAATCTATCACTGCATTCCTAAGGGGAAAGCTGTTTGCTACACTTTATGTTTGCACTTTTTTTAAATGCCTCTTTGTGAAATTTCCAAGCGTAAACATGGTCTGCATACAAAAACTCCCAAAAGTCAATTCAGGGAGTGACTGTTCCTTACTGGACATGATACTTACTATCAAAATCCTTCATATTTAAAACTATAACTTGAATAAACAATTCAATCAAAATACAGAGCCCAGATAACAGACTGATATTTGGGTCCAAGTCTTAATGCTAAATACAGTAATTTGATTATGCTAAGGTAATCCATCTTTGCAGCTATTTAAAAGTATATGAAAGTGAAACACTTGTAAAACAAAGGACTTCACTGTCATCAAAATAACTTTAATGCATGTGCTTGATTAAACACGGGCATGATATTAACTATTGCATTTCCAAAAAGTCCTAGTATGAGGGAAGTACATTCAGCTGCAAAAAATGCTGAGACCAACACAACTGCACGATTCAGGGTGTCCATGCATTTCTCCTCTGTCCATGGCAACTGAAGCATGCAGCTTTCTTTGCAGATGATTATTGATAAGATACATTTCTTAAATTTAGTTGCATATTCTGATAGTAAAACACAAAAAGTCTGTTTTGTTCCCTGTGCCAGAATCCTTCAAAAGCATATAATATAAAGATTTTAGGTGCAAGGACAGATTTCCCTGATTCAGACAGGCTTTCACCAAGAACCCACTTTGCACTGACGCTCTTGGTACAAACTAGGTTTGGTTTTTTTGAAAAGACAAACTGAGCAAAAATTATAACTTCAGCTATTTCTCTTAAGTTTTCTTAGTTTTCAGACAGACCACTGAATCATTAGATGCCAAAGGAAGTAATACTGCCAAAACAGATTTTTGGATACCTGGAGTTATCTCCAACCGTTTTTCCTTATTATGGCACCAAGTGATTTTAAGGTTTAACTGACCTGATCATTTAGTTGCCGAATTGTCTTCTCTATGTGTGGCAGAAGTCCTCGGAATGTGAATTCCTGTATGAACTGCCTGATTCGATCATGATCTGTGAGTGTTAAACAAGCACCATGAGGTGTTCCAGAATTTGACTTCTTCGAGTCCTGCGACGATGCAGCAGCCTTTGTGTAATCCGCACTATCCAAACTTCCACTGGGATGATCCAGTTGAAGGGGGTGAGTCTTAAAGTTATTTGACAGGCCATCTATTGAAAGATTGAAACCAAAACCCCCAAAAGTATGAAGTTACTTAAACATTTCAGGTTTTAAAGGTCATTTTTTATTAACCTCCTACAAAGCTTTCCTTATTCCTTATTCTGTTAAGAAAAAGCTATTCACCAATTATTCTGCACTACAGATCAATGCCGAGCAGACAGAGTGCTGCCAAAGAATTGCATCACTCCTCAAATTCCTTAGAAAGTTCAGGGTATCTCAAGAACTAAAACATGGCTAAATACATATGGTTTTGGCTCTCAACTACAGTGCAAAAAATCCTCAAGTACACTGACTAATATCAACAACATTAAAGGACAACTACAAAAAAAACATTAAAATCAAAGTAAAACATTCAAGAAGAGTTGGAAATGCAGCAATTACTACAGTAGCACCATTGGGTCCATTCACTTTCTTCTGCTTATGTTTTATGGTAAAAAAAAAAATAATCTCATTTTCCAAGCCTTTCCAAGCAATCGCGATATAAAACAATCTCCTCCAAAGTCTTCTCAGTTCAGTGAGAAGGGCTGCTCACCATTATTGCATTTAGCTAGCCAAACCAGACTGAGATACCGCTTCTCTCCTAAGACTTAAACAGTTGTCACATTCATTATTTCTCTTCTGTGTAAGAAAATCAGCTTGCCCCATCTGGCACTGAGCAACGCTGAGCTGTGAAAGCAAATCCTTAATGGATTTTACTCATGAAACGTAAAGCTGGGTATGTAAAGTTCAGTCAGCAGCTCACAGACGACATCTAGGCTGCAAGGCCCTAGAAAGATACTTTTATAGGCAACTGCAGGTTCTCCTACATACACAGGTCTCGGCATGACTCTCAAGTCAGGTATGAAGGATCTGGGAGGAAGGCCAGACAATGCAAGGTAACTCACTTCTTCCCTATTTCATGATGCTACTCATCTGAATCCTACACAGTTACCCCAAAAATCTCTTTTAAAAAAGTCATGCATTAAATTTGCACTCAATTTCATCTACTATCCTCTGCCATCCACAAGCTGAGTTGCAAGGCAAGTGCTTCCAAACGACTTACAAATTAAGTCACTACTCTGACATTTACAGACTTAATACCAAAAACAAAGACAAAAAACCCTCTAGAAGCTCAGCTTCCAGGTTATATCAGAGCACACAAACCAAAACTTACTATCATGAAAATTAACCATTTAATCCTATCTTACTTTTTATACTAGCTGTCAGTGTTCACAGATAATATACTTAATCTTACAAAATATGAGCCCAATACACCATCTGCCACCTCATTAAGGATACATCTACCAATTGCCATCTATCCAGTAGCTCAGTACCACAGCATTTTATTTGGTGGACACTTAGAGCATTTAAAAAACTATTTCTTTTGAATTCCCTAACAAATCACCTAAGTGATTACCGTCTAAGACATGAGACAGCTGTGTAAATTCTGTAACGTCAATGTTTTGATGAAGTTACAAAAATACCTTTAATTTCACTGTCTAAGCCATCTGATATCAAGTGATCAGTATTCTTGCTTGAAACAGCAGCATAATCTTCACAGCAATCCTGCCAAAAAAGGGGAAAAGTCAGAATTTTAAGACTACTAGACCACATACAAAAGTCAGTAAACAGTACTTGTCAGCTGCAATAAGTTAACTGAATTATTACAAAAACATGTGTGTTCATACATATTAACTTCTATAATTAGTTTCTGAGGCTCTAAGAAACTATCCTAAAGATGAAAGTTATATTCACCAAATTAAGCAAGTACCTCGTCACTTGCTCAATTAGCTTCCTTCAACCAAAGCAAGGAACTCCAGCTCTTACACAGCAATGCCTACAGCAGCAAAAATATATTCCCTAAAGCAGTTCCTGAACAAGTTCTCACATGTTAATTAAAAAAAAAAAAAATCCATGTTAAAAATCTATGTTGCACAGTTGATAGGGGACAGAAAAAAGATCTAATCAGTTTATGGTGGAACATAACTTACTGGTCCTCTTAGCTTACAGATAATGAAATGTTTTTACTTTCCAGTGCCACTTAGATTTGGAGAAGAACTAAGCTTCCACAAGCCCACCTTTTAATCAGATGCAGTTATAACTGCAGGTCAATCAAAAGCAAACTCAAGAAGGAATATTTTTGGTCCTAAAGCCAAAAATACAGGCATGTATGGCAAACTGAACTCAAGAACACACTAACACTTGCAATCTTAGCAGATGACAGACCACATTGGACTGAAAGAAGCTATGAGAAAAACCACACATAATCCCACAAAGTAACACACCCACACTATTTAGTGAAGTACAGACGACCCAGAAAATAAAAACTAAAGAGTGAAGAAGGCGCAAGTAAGCAGAAAGTAGAGTTACTATGGATAGGACACTTCTGAGGTTACTTCCTCTTGTCAGTGCATAAAGCACAAGTTTTATTTCAGGGCTCTTGTGAGTCTATTTCAGACAGTCTAGTATTTCAGTGCTCCTTACTGTCAACTGTCCTACTGACAGCAGCATAAAATAAAGTTCTTAGGGCAGACTCATCGTATGCCCTCACAAAAAGTCATGGTTATGTCACAAGTCTATTCTGTAGAAACACATACATAAGACTAAGGAAAAACTTTAACACAACTAAAATGGACTTTCATATGCACTTTATAAACTGTTTTTAGAATACTATAATACCTGGTTCTGGATAGTGTTTTTCTGAAGGTACTGACTCCAAGGATCTGGTATCTGTTCATCCGTTCCTCTATTAGACACCCGAGAATTTATTTTCAGCAAATAGCAACCCTGAGTTCCATACCTCTGCTTCATCTCTTCATAAATGGAGTCAGCTCTGAAAAAGTAAAACATTTACTCTGTGATGATATCAAACTAACTTCATTTACTGCAACAAGCTATTCTAGGCTATTATCCATAACAATTAATAAGAAAATTCTCCCATTTTTAAAGCAGTCCTTTTGCAAAAGTAAAATTGAGAATATTTTGAGAATTAGTTCAGGAAGTTAGCAAAGAAAGTATGTACCTCAAAAGCTGATTCTTTTCATGTAATGTAAACACAAGAAGTAGACCCAAAAATAATACTTAAGGAAATCTGCCTTGATAACAGCATACTGGTTAAGGGAGGCTGCTGTATGTCTGATCTCAACAGAACTTATCAACACAGAAATTTCAGTCAAAGACGTCATCTGTAAGTTCACTGAAGGCAGAAGACCCACCTTTGTTCTTCTCCTGTGCTTACATCATGCAGTAACACATAGTATTTGAGCGTGTTTGGTATAAACCACTTGGGATACGAGTATTCACTACTATGCTGAATCCGATGTTGCTCTTGAGACAGCTTCAGAAACTGCTCCACAGGCTCTGGTTCACTAGAGGAAACTACGAGCATACCTAAATTCATCATTAAGGACATACCAAGGGCACATAGGGACAACCACTGATCATATAATAAAAGAGGAAGGATATAAAATAGCATACATGAGTAAAAATACTTAGACCTGTAAAACACACTATCACAGAAGTACGTGCAAATAGAATTTGGCCTCAGACTCAGTAAAAAACACCATTTAAACAATCAGTTAACTAACAGCTGTAACACAAGATGCAACAGGAATGTGCTCCAATTCTGACACTGAATCCAAGTTTAAGCCGATACATAACAGTTTATCTAAGATTCATCACCAGTGTACTTTAACTCTCAACTTCCACAGATGCCGTGGGTTTACCAGGGTTAATTTTTTTTCCAACTCCCCCCTACACACAGTCACTATAAGCTGAGAGAGGTTTTATATAGACAAAACAGAAGCTTGACATAAGGGAATAATACTAAGATTTATTACTAACAAGATAAAGACTAAGGAATAATATATACTACAACAGTTCTAATTAAATTCGCTTATCTTATGAACAGAATGTTAGGCTATTATTTATACAGTTCAGTTCATCTCGGGTTTTGCAGTCTTTATTCCCCCGCCTTGGAAAGGCAAGGGAGAGGGAAAGTCCTCGCTGTAGGCTTGGGCATTTGGCTAGGTGCCAGGTCCAACAAAAGCATTTCTCCCTACTTTATCAATCCAGGAGAAAGGTTTCTTCTTTTTATAACAATTCTGCAGCACTTTTAAAGTTTCTTTTCTGCCATCTTTAGGATGACAGGTTCAGTGTGTCGTAGCTGGAGATTCCTTTCATTCTCTCTCTCTCTCTCAGCTGGCTCTGCTGCATGATGACTTCAGGGTTGGGTCTGTCCCTCCTCCATTCCGACTGGGACCAGAGGCCGGGGGCACACCAGAGCTCCTGAGGTCTTCCA
>VYXB01001557.1:1630-14732 GCA_013397135.1 Pachyramphus minor | reverse complement strand
CTAGTCTGTTCTGGGACAAATTCCCTCATTAACTGCCGGGGGGGTCTCTGGACCCCAATTATCTTCTACAGGTGGCAGGGGGTTTGTAACTTTCAGTCTTTCCCCCGCTGGAGGGAGAGAGCCGGAGGGAAAACTCCCCCCTCACCTCAGCTCTTCTCCTGCTAGAACTGACCTTGGAGGAGGCCCTGTTATCTCAAGTCTTCTCTGCTGTCTGCCGGGCTGGAATTCTTTCCGCAGCCAAGTTGCAGGTGGGTAGCTTCTGTCTGGAGTTTGTTTCTCCACTGTTACACGTCCCGGCTGGAGAGACTTCAGTGCCATGCCTGTCCCTGGCCCAAGGCTGGGGGGGAAAGAGGGCTTGCCCCCCCCCCACTCAGGGGCCAGCTGCCTCCCTCCTACACCATGGCTTCTTAATTTCTTCTGCACAATCACCTTCTCTTCCGTTTTCTTAAATATGTCATTAGCAGAGGTGTTACTAAAACTTTTAATTGGTTTTTTCTCTGGAAATCTACCTGGGCCTGACCATTTCAGCCCGGGGTGGGGCTGACAACAGTCTTTAAGTTACCATCTGAGCAATAGCAACGACCACTATTCATAAGCACAGCAACATACTCTGAGTAAAAAGCAGAAGTGTTCAGATTTTTACCTCACTGCAACTATACAATCATTAAAGAAGAGAAGCCAGAAAGCAAAGTTGTATTTTAAATGGGACTAGAATTCAGAAGTCAAAGGCCAGAATCGATATTTTGGGAAGTTAATTCTACTCAAATAGCTAACGGCCATACCTTTCCAGCATACTAAAATGATAATGTACAGTAAACAGTTAGGAACAGAGTAGGTATTATGAAGCCTGCAGCATTATAATTATTGTAAAGCTGATCAATGGCTACGTCATGAAACAGTGAGTATTTTTATTTTCCCTGTAGAAAAACAAATCTGGCCTCTGTTTTGGTAAAACAAAAAAACAAAAAAAAAAAGCAAGCATCTTTCTATACTTCTTTTCCAAAATAGCTCATGGTTCACCAATTTTCCAAAACATCCTCTCCATCCACTTTAAAAAAAAGCTATAAAAAGCAGCAGTTGCATCCCAAATACACAAAGCTCTGTTGTAGATAAGGGACAGTCAACAGATTCCTAAACAGTGACAGCAGAAAATGTTTTAGAGTGACAAAGTTTAGTTTACAGGTTACTGGCTTTGAGTTCACTTTGACACAAAAAAGTGTGTGGAGAAGGGAGGGGGAAAAAAAAACCCCAACAAACAACACAAACAGCACAAAAAACCCTCCAGCCAAATAATAACTGCAAAGAAAATCTTGACACCCTTATGAAACTCGCCTGTGTAGTCAGACATATTGAAAAAAGATATAGGGTTCAAAACACAATTGCAAAAGAGTTACTGCAACACTTCAGTGACTCCTACATTACACTTCATAACAGCCTCCACTGGAGCAGTCTGTAACACTCAAAGGATACATGCAACATAGTGGTTTAAGAATTCGTGATCTGATGCAGGCATGGACTGAAGAAAGCACTCTCTGTAAGACTCAAACCAAGGAGTAGTAGCTGCAATACACAACAAAAGAGGACAAATTAGACTATTCAGTGAAACTTCTGCTTACTCACTTATGAAAAGGAAATATGAAAGACTACACCTAAAAGTGAAGCTTGCAAACTCTGACAAGGTTTCCATGGCAGGGGAAAGAAGGGGGAACAGTCCAAGGAGAAAGCATCTAAAATACACACAAGCAGGAGAAACAGTAACACTTTAAATCAAATCCTGTGAAACTGAATAGCATCGTAGAGCACGGAATTGCTCAACACTGTAGGCTCACCTGTATTCACTTGTTAAACTACCTACTCTTTACCACCCCTTTAAACACACACACACACTTGGAAAAGAACGAAAACAAAAAATTGCTCTAACAGTAACTGAATTTGCTGGGCTAGGGATGCAAGAATTGACCAAATTTTTGAGTATGCAGAGGAGCTAAAGATTACCAAAATTCTACCCTGCCTGTTTGACTGAAGTCTTTTTCAAGTGTTGCAATTTGGCTTGACAGTAGATCCCTCCCTATGCTTTGCTAAAATAAACAGCTCAGCTGGCAAAGCAAAGATCCAAGAAGGTAAAACCTCAGACCTGACCTGTGCCATTAATGCCTCATAATTTTAATCTGCCATGTTCAAATGCCCTTTTACAATAGGGATTTCATTTTCCTCAAAGTAGCAAATCGAGGGAAACCAAGGATGTCTGGGACATCCAAAAACACATGAACCTTGACCATTTCTTCCCACTCCAACTATTAGTCAAGCAATGAATCATTATTTCTTCTTGCAAGCCTGTTTTAGGCCATCTCAATTCTCCAACTCCTTCCCTTAAGTGGACCCTAATTCACTTCCAATAACTTGATTTCACACTGAAGTAACTGGAATCCAGTGTCAGATAACCTAGAGTGATGGCAACTAGCAAACAAGAAAGCAGTAACTAGTAGAGGGGGGGGGAAAAAAAAAGCATTAATAAGAAATCCTGAAGGTATTTATTTTTTGTATATGGTCCCCAAAACCCCACCTTGCTTTATTTAACTCCCACAAGAATTTCTAATGTTTTGTAAACCTCTCATGCACCCCCCATGGGGAAAAAGAAAATAAACAAACTACCACCTTGGTTTCTTAAACTGACTTTAGGTAGCAGGTTCATTTTTATGTTGGAATTATTTTCTAGTGTGCTAAATTAATGCATTTTGTTTAATCTTACATTGTCAAGCCATCTTAGATCAGCTTCATCCACACAGAAGTCAGAGAGTCAGGCTTTATAGTTGAACTCAGTCTAGCAGTCAGCATATCTCACATAAAAAAGACCAACAGGAGACAAACTTCTAACTTTTGATTAGTCTTTCTAGCCTTTCTAGAAGTTGCTCCCTGAGCACTCACCTAGGGTACAAAAAGCTCTTGACTTTACCTAGTCCTACATGTAAATACAGCAACTATTTAAATTAAGGAAAACACAGCTTGTTATTAAAAACAAACCATGACAAAGGGATTCATATGCATATTTTTCACAAGGATAACAAGGCTTGCACTAACTCAGGTTCATGGTAAACAATGTTAAATAACTTAAGGCAGAATCTTCAACTGCACTGTAGTTTCCAGTGCTGTCTTCAAATTTTCACTTCTGTTTTGCTGCTGAATCACAGCTTTTCAAAAAATCTGATACAGTTACAAATAGGGAAGTACTACTTTGTTTTGTGGGGTGGCTTCCACCCACCCTCCTTTCTCGTTTAGGCCTATTAAGAACTTCGGAAGTGGCCTCAAAGGCAACTGGATTCCCTCTACACAACCACAGCACACATTAACAGGATACACTCAAACATTTACAGGCCTATAATTATTTATAGTAGACACTTAAAATAATAAATATGCACCATACTCAAAACAAAGGCAGTGTTTGAAACACATTTCGTAACACACTACAGCAGTGCATACTAACACTGTGTCATTTAGGTACCCAGACCTGCATTTTGCATTTTTCTAGTAAGCTACACAAGCAGAACTGAAGTTTATGCAAACTTGCTAATGTGTTCAGAAGTGGTTAAGAAAAAAAAGTGGTAAGTAACATTTGTACATAACAGCTTAAGAATGAGATGGCTACTTCATTAAGTTTTGTACTCTTCAGGCACTTAGCAGCATCTGAACAAACACTATTGAAAGGACAGCTATTATTAACCAAAGGCATAAACTTTGTTAAAATCTAATACTGAAAAACATAAAAACCTATTTCTTATAGACCACAACAGCCTCACTGTGAGCTGAGAGGCCAATAACCAAATGGTCTGGTAGCAGTAAGTCTTATAAACAAGGCGAAAATGTACCAGAAAGCTTTTTTTTTTTAAGAGTCATACTCCTGAAAGGATGTCAATATAGCAGAGGCATATGTGCTCTAAGTACAGTCAACACTTGAGTTCCAATTCAAAAAGTGTTACTTTCCTCTGGAAGGAAGTTCCGTAGAGAAGTAGAAAGTACATATGAAATAGAGCACAGTAACAGTATACAGTTCCATAGGATCAAACAATCCAGTACTTTTACAGCATCAGGTAGCTTCCCACCACCACTCTTACTGACTGCAAGGAAAGACCAAACGATTTTGATTAACCAGAGCAGAAATGTGACTAAAAGAAAATTAAAACAACCATCACCAGCAATTTTTCATTTAGGGGGAAAAATGGAGGAACACATATCTACGCCAAGAAAAGTGCTAAACAGTTATAGCAGATGGTAAGGAAAGGTGGATGGGGCACATGGAAAAGGAGTAAAGGGCAATCTGGCAAATCGGCACCAACCACAAAAAATACCTGAATAAAACGTGGATGTGTTCAGTTCCATCAGTGTCTCTTTCCAATTACTGTACCAAGGAACACTAGCTTTAACTGAGCGATCTGATAGAAAAAACACGGTATTATTATACTAAAAAGGGTCAGGTGCAAACACACTATTGGCTTTTACACTCTGGTAGCGTGAAGTAGAAAAAAAATCAATACCATGCAGGTCCATCAGGGACACTGAAGACATTTGATTCCAGCTAACCTTAATCTTGAATATTTCAGGCTCCTCAACATCTGACAGTGTACTTCCATGGAAATCAATATTAATTTCTAGTTCAGCCCAATTCGAGGCTTGAACAAAAATGGAAATTCTATAAAGTAGCAAAGATTTAAGTTCTATCTTGATATTATTTCTATTTTTCTAGTTGGAAGATACTCTAAATCTAAGCCACTAACTTCTGAGATTTCTCAGGCTGTAGTACTACTTAGAAGTAACTGAATACATTAGCTGCTGAAGGTGGTTGCCCCAGTGTTTTCCCTCCTCTCTATCATATTCCTGCATTGCTTCATGCCAGCATTAACATCATGCAGCCCTGAAGAAACATAGCCAGGGAACTGATCCAGCTAAAAAAAAAAAAAATTTTCTTCTTTCACATACTTTGAGTCTTTAGTGGAATCATTTTTCCTCACTTTCTACATCCACAAGTACATGGGAGAAGCAGAGGTGGCCGAACATAAGTAACCTTTCAGTATTCAACCAAGTCTCTCAGTACAGTATTATGGAACTATGAGACTATTAAATAACAATTCTAACAAAGAAGGATTACAAACAATTAAATCAATACACCACAGAGGTTCCAGAACTTTTCCGACGAAAGAGCAGGATCATGATCCCAGTGCCAGAAACTCATACCTCAGCTTCTTAAACAACATTTGTGTTTTTCTTCAAAGCAGACTGCACTTGATCATAATTTTAAAGATTAGGGAAATATTTAATATTAATTTATTTAATATTAATACTGCTATCCTAGAAAACTAATGCACACACACCAACCTCATCACTGTCAAAAAAAAAAAAATAAATTAAAGAACTGATTAGACTATTTCACATTTCATGCCAAATAACTATGTTTTGTTTTCAGGAATGACTGCTTCCATTGGTTTCAATAAAATGCTCTAAGAGAGTTGGAAAAAAAAAAGTTTCTTAGTAAATACTTTTAGTTTTCTAAGCAGAAATGGAACCCTACTTGACAAGCAAGGTACTTCCTCATATCCTCCTGCAATGTACTGGGACACAAGTTTCTTCACCAAGAACTCTGCCAGTGTTCTGTGCTTAACTCCTAAAATGGGATACTACAAAGCTGTTACATGATTTTGTCCTGTCTATCTTTAACAGCTTATACATCACTCCTCCTGTCACGTAAGCATGTAGTCAGTCTGAATGGAAATGAGAACCTAACCACTGAGACAGAAGATAGTCAAATATGACCATTTGTACATCTGATGCTACAGCAGCAAATCTGAAAAATAAACTCCAAAGCATAGCTTGATATAGACACTGTTTTTAACCCCTTCTTCCAATACCTAACTTCTAAACTGAGATCATTAGAAATCTTACAGAAAAGTCTATTCACTGAAACCATTCTGCTTTCTTAGGGTCTTCCAATCTCTAGAGCTGAAGCAACCTTTTTATCAAAGAAACTTCACAAAAAAAGTCAATTCACCATTTGACATATAAACAAGGGCACAGAAACTGAAATAAGTGTGCCAGTTTTCCATCCTCAGCAGAAGGGAAAAAACCTGCAGATCAATCTACTACAACAACATCAGTTGCTAATATTCATGAGGTTTCATCAGTCTCTTGCTATAGCAGAGACAAATTCTTCACTGCAGACTGAACTTTCAATACAATAAATTATGGATGTTTAAATAGGGTAATGCATACACGTTTTGAACTAAGTCTGTACTCAAAGGCTTTAACGGATTAGGGTCTTAATTGGGAGGAGTTTAATCTTCTCAGCTCCCAAGATCAGGTCTCATTTAGTATTATTCACAATACCTCATCACTTGGAGATCTGAAAAAAAAAATATTTTTAGAATATTCTAGTCATTTTGACAGTAAAATACAAAGCACTGAGTTTTGTGGGGAGGAAAAAAGCAAGACAACGAATTGTAAGCCTTTCCTCAAAATTTTTTTATGACAACTTTACGAACTCCATGCAATAAGTAAAAACAAAAATAGAAGAAGCCAGGAGGACTAACTTCAACATAAGATGTACATTAGTACCAACATTATAAATAAGTGCTGATATTTATTCAGCCAAGTGTAACAAGTCAATATATCAGTTTTGTAACAAGAAAATAACGCAACCAAAGCGTGACTAATTTCTACATGAAAATAATGATTTAACACAAGTTCAGAAGAATTACAACACTAGGAAACATTAAAGTTATTAACTACTTTCAACCACCCTTTTAGCATCACATAAACCCAAAACTAAAGTTACAGTAAAAACAACGACTCAAAGCTGAGCAACTCTGAGTAATTTTAACTCATGCCATGAAGCTGAAATAAAGGTTAGAAACCTTACAGCAAATTCCCATTTAAGTTACAAAAAAATACAATATCATTACATACCACTAATGTTGAGATCATAATCTCCAGCTGTGATCACATTAGCTACTAGTCCTTCAGCAGGCTGACTGACAGACACAACGTCATTCAGAAGTTTCCGAATGGCACCGGGCTGAGGTGGGTGAGTAACGATGTTATTGACAGCAATCTTCAAATTTTTAATTATGTGAAGCTGATTATTAGGATCTCTCATGTGCACTAAAAAAGAAAAAGAAAAGGCTTTGTTGAGAAGTATAACAGACAGATAAAATAGTTGCCATGAATTAGTCTTTTTACAACAAAGTTTTCCTTTAAAGATTACTTCACTAAACTTCTCCATTACCAATTTTAGATCACGGTCCATAATACTTGACTATCAAAAATGAAGTGGGGGAAGGCAGTAACAGCAAATTACTTCATGTTCAACATTAGGCTTATCTAGGCAAACTGATAAAAACATAGCATAGGATTTTAGTTTGTAAGAATACCCACTACAACTAACAAAGTACTCAAAGTGCACACCCTACACTGCTGCACACCCTTCTGCGTGGAACGTACTCAGCTTTCATAGAAAGGTTCTAGGAACCACATATGGATTTCACACAACATCTCACGCTTTGAGGAATCATCAGTTTCCAAGAAAACCCCAGAACACAATAAGTAGCATTTAAGAAACTTGACAGAGATAGCATATATCCTTTTATCCAAAATGAACATATCCTATGAAGACAGGCTGAGAGAGTTGTGGTTGTTCATCCTGGAGAAGAGGAAGCTCATAGCAGCCTTACAGTACCTAAAGGTGACTGGCAAGACAGCTGGAGAGGTAAGCGGGCGTGTAGTGACAAGACAAGGGGGAATGGCTTAAAACTGCAAGAGGGTTGGTTTAGATCAGATATTGGGAAGAAATTGTTTACTCTGAGGGTGGTGAGGCACTAGAACAGGTTGATCAGAGAAGCTGTAAAAGCTGCATCCCTAAAGTGTTCCAGGCCAGGCTGGGTAGGGCTTTGAGTAACTTGGTCTAGTGTCCCTGCCTGTGGCAGAGGGGTTGGCCCACTGCAGGGGGTTTGGAACTAGATGTTCTTAAGGTTCCTTTAAACCACTCTATGACTTTTTAATACTACAACTTCCTTTTTAGAATCTTTGTGAAACTTGCTCCCTCAAGCCATCTGTTTTTAAAAAAGTATTCATGACATTTTCAACACTCATTACAATTCTGGGCCTGATTTTTCATGTCATTTTCCTCTATTTCAAACCACAACCACCACCAATCAAGCCAGTTTTGTAAGTGTAGGCAGGACACATTGACTGTGACTGCCTAAGCCAACTGGTGCTACCACATGCCCCCCAGTACAGCCCTCAACTAACTTTTTTGCATTTTAGTTTCACAAATCCCTGTATAGTACATAAAAAGGCAGTGCACATAAAGGGAAAATTCTTGTTCTTCTCATCTTTCAACTGACCACACAATTCATACCAAGAAAGTCTGAAACTGAGTCTTCAATCCCCTCCAGCCTGGAGAGAACACCACACCATTTCCACAAGCCTTTTCAGAAGTAAAAACTAAGCAGCCTAATCACACTGCATGTATTTATCAGTCCATCTTAAGCGTTGAAGCAGGTTTCTAATGCAGCTGAAATCTTAACTGGCACAGTTCTACCCTCCTCAATCACATATTGACTCTCAACCTTCACCCAGCACTGAAGCTCATGGGAAAACACAGTAAAGCAGTTTAGAAAATTGGTCCTACCCAAAACAACCTAAAAATTTGTGGTCTTTTTCAGCTCTAAGTTTCAGATTGAAATGGTACATCATAAGGCTACATATCAACACAGTAGAGGGCAACTGTGCTGGCTAAACTTAATTTGTCCAGTTCAGCATTTCTAACAGAAAGCTGAAGGACTTGTTTTGGGTTGCTTTTTTTTTCACCTTATCACATAGGTAACTTATCAACCCTACTGCCACATGATTACCATAAATATCAAAAGTAAAGGAAGTGGAAGGGACAAATAACTATGAAATTAGTTTGCCTTCACCAGTGCAGCTGTAACTCTGCAACTCATCCTTGGTGCCTGTCCTAAAATATAACAGCCAAAATAATGAAGAGCAAACACATTTCCATACAGAACACAGATGACATTTCTGGCATATGTACAATGCTAAAGACTGAAATAAAGGACATAGCTAGAACCCCATAAGGCACTTGTCTTAATGCCCAATTAAAATTACTAGTGTTATACATTTCTTTCAAGTGTTTAGGAGAACATTCCAGACAGTACTTTACCAAAAGTGCAATTAGTCACATATAATATTAGAACAGTATCTTTCTCATCAGAAGTTGAAAATCGCCAGATGCCGATTAAAATACCTTGTTCACACTAAATGAACAGGAAAATCCTAACATCAAACTAAGCTCAAATAAACACAGCATTGCCATTACATCTTCTTCATCACTTGCTAGTTGAAGTGTACACTGTAATTCTCCTTCCCACCAAGACAGCATTAGTTCATATAGCATTTTTAAAGACTCTAAAAAACAGAATGCTATTCTAAAGAAAACCTACCTATGAAACATATACATGTACTAAATCGGGCATCAATTGTTATAACAAATACAATAGTTAAGAAAGACTGCCACTTTGAGAATAAATATGTAGGTATAAAATCCTCAGTATACTTTTATTTCCTATATCAAAGGAAATTGAAAGTTTGGGGAGGATTTTGGTTTCACTTTCCTCTAAAGTCAAGACTTACCAGGACTGTAAAGTTGTTCCTTTCACTTTTTTACCATATCTCCTTCAATAACAAAAAGCAATGTACCTGGAGAAGTCAAAAAGCTAAAAACTATAGGCCAGACCAGTCTGGATCTGTGCTCAGCATTTCCTACCATCACAGTTTGCTATATTGCAAGGGCATTTTCAGCTACACCAACATTAGCAAGTTGCTGATAGGTCAAAGTTGATGAGTAGATTAAATAATGATTAGTGCAGAGGGCAGCCCCCTAGATCTACACGATGTATCTTCATGGGGTTCTATATGAAATTAGATATAATCTGGCCTCCTTGCATTGAGCAACCTCAAGCAGTGTGTGGTTTTACACTACCTGAAGAATAAAGCAGCATTTTTGGCCTTCCCATCTCTGTTAACACATGTAGGATGACTGATATATGCACAGTGGACAGCTCAGCTTAGTTCCTGTGTATCAAAACTGTTCTGCACATAAATCAGGAGATTAATTGCATAACTGCACTGCTTCTCTAAGCAAGAACACTGATGAGCATGCAGCCTTCAACAAGTTCATAGACCATGTAAATCCTAAATTTCAGACACAAATATCTATTATAACAGGACTCCAAAAATGCAGTAGCAAACCCCATGGCTGAGCTTATCAAATTATAGAAGAGTTCAGAAAGCAATGCATGTACTTTAAAGTTTTGCATAAATACAAGTAACAGCTTATTGCCAAAAGAGAAGAAATGCTAATAAACCCAATTTTATATTACAAATTCAATGAAATAGCTACTAAGACAAGAGTATTAATTTAAAAAGGACAGCATTTCACACTCCCTGAGGAAAAACATAGAAATGCTTAAAAATCAAGACACCAAAACAGAATCATAGAATTGTTAAGGTTGTAAGGGAACTCTGGAGATCATTCAGTCCCAACCCCCTGCCAAGGCAGGGTTCCTGGAGCAGGTGATACAGGAACACATCCAGATAGGTTTTGAATGTCTCTAGAGTGGGAGACTCCACAGCCTCCCTGGGCAGCCGCTTCCAGTGCTCTGCCACCCTCAATGGAAAGAAGCTCTTCCTCATGCTGCGGTGGAGCTTCTTGTGTTTTAGTTTATGGCCATCACTCCTCACAGAATACTTATAATAATATGGTGATAATAATAATCACACACAGTGAAACCCATAGTTGTGGAGGCATGGCCTGTACACACATTCTGCTGTACCATGAGCAGATCATTAATCATGCCTCTCTTCCCCTAAATTTGACATGAAAAGCACCATAGAAAAATTTTACTGCTAAGTCCGGTCAAACTTATTAAGGTAGAGAAATTTAAAACCTTATCCTATGTTTTCAGTGTTGTACACTTGATACACTACGCAACAGTGTTTGTGCAGATTCCAACAAGCATGTTCCCCTGTCGTAGACTTCCACCAATTCTGGGACTCAAGAAATCGCTTAACATTGCACAAACTCATTCGAAATTTTATTCCACCAAACTACTCTTCTGCACGAAGAGAATACTGCTCTCTTTACCCTCGTGCATGTGGGCTTCCACCACAAGAAGTTACAGACAGCATGCAGTAACGTTTTTTCCATGAAACCAGAAGAGGAAGTCAGAAAGAAGAAGAACTGGAGTCAGGCCTGTGGCCTGTTCAATCAGAATACACAGAGTAGTGCAGCATCAAAACCCTCTGTCCCAAGCTTTACCCAGGTAACCTGAGGATGACTGAGGTTTTCAAGCTCCTTAACTGCCAAAACAATTGGACCAAAAACAGTTGCAACTAAGCAACACAAGAATTAAGCATTTTTCAAAGTGAATGCTTCATTTTGAATAGTCTGCCTGGTTTGGTTTGCTAGATGCATTTTGAGAGCCTTTCACCAACGAGCCTAAAGAAATAATTAACTTGAGAACTCTAAGGATGTGAGTGTCTGCATTTATTATTTTTATCTCTGCTGCATTCTCACATAGCTCATGAGTGTTGCTAATAAAATGAAAAACATTTATAAACAAGTCTTAATAGGTTACTAAGACTTACCACAGAACTAAGAAAGATTTTTAACACATAGTAGCTTTTAAGTTGATGTCATTTTTTTAAATGAAAAATGCAAAAATCTAACTCAAGAGACAATAAAAGCTCCGTTTTCTTGCATTGTTTCTTCAGCACATGACATGCAGAGGCTGAAATCTGAGATATCAAATCTGACAAATGTCACTGCATTACTATCCTGGCGAAGAGTTCTATTCAAATTGCTGTCCTGCATACTATTTTGATGAGCAGCAGCTTGAAACACATAAGTTAGTTAAATTAAAAAAAGAAAACAAACAATTCCAGATAGTAAAGTTAAAGCATTACAGCACACTACAGTTTCCCTCAAGTGGTCATTTTCCAGTTCTGCTAGACTTCACGTGGTCATTTCAAGGCTGCCACATGACGAGCTCAACTCCCACCTTCTCTTTGCACAAGTCTTACTCAGAAACGTCACTAAAAAAACGCATATAGGATAAATCCACAGGTGAGAGAAAGACTGAAATGACAATGTTTCTGAAAGACTGACCACACTTTCAATAACTAGGTACAATAACACAAGTGTGAACTGCAGTAAGATCCATGGTAAGAGTCAGGGCCAAGTACTAGCCAGGTAACAGCAAAGTGGTTTTAATGAAAGCCAAAAGTTCATCTGGAAGACCTGGATTTACAGACACCTTCCTCTTTCGCTGTGTGATGTCTCTAGGAGAAGCCCAACTTCCCAGACCGAATGAAACTAAGCGGTCTTAAGAGCTGTCACCTGCGGCAACCCCAGCTCCAGGTGACACCCGGCCGGCCAGCCACCGCCAGGGGCCCCAGGACGAGGTATCTCCCCCCGGGGAAGGGGTCTCGCTCCCCGCGGAAGGGGTGTCTCGCCCCGACGGGCACAGCCCCAGCGGGACCCCCCGCAGGCCGCGGCCGGAAGGGAGGGAGGGAGCGGCGCCGCCTCCCCCGCCCCGTGTAAACAACCCGCTCCGCTCCCGATACCGACCTTCCGAGGTGAGGCGGCAGAAGGGCCTCACCAGCTCGGCAAAGCTGAGGTTGTTCCTGCGGGTGAGCCGCTCCGCCTCCTCGCTGCACAGCGCGGCCACCAAGGGCACGAACGAGTCCTGGATGAACTCCTGCACCGACTGTACGCACTGGGCCATCGCCGCCGCCCGGGGCCGCCCGAGACGGCCCCGCCACCTTCCTGCTGGATTCTCTGGCTGCCCTCCCTGCTTCCCGGGGCGCTGCCTGTGCGCGGCTCCCGCCCGGGCCCCACTCAGCGCCCGCTGAGCGCCGCCATGTTGCGCCGCGGCCGAGCCCCTCGGGAAGCGCCCGCTCCCGGCGGCCCCCGCGCCCGCTCATGTGATTGGCCGAAGGGGCGGGGCCGGGCCGAGACGGGGGAGGTGACGGTGGCCGAGCTGGGGCGGGGGGG
>VYXB01001556.1:371313-401213 GCA_013397135.1 Pachyramphus minor | reverse complement strand
ATACGTCTGTTCTTGAACAGGCTGCAGTCACAAGTATCGAGGCCATGCTGCTGAGAACACAGCTGCGTTGGGCAGGACACGTTTCCAGGATGAAGGAACACAGACTCCCTAAGATCGTGCTCTATGGTGAACTCGCCACTGGCTGCCACAAGAGAGGAGCCCCGAAAAGGAGATACAAGGGCTCCCTGAAACAACATCTCAGCCTTGGCCATATTGACCATCATCATTGATCTGCTCTGGCCTCCAATCGGGAGGCCTGGAGACAAACCATCTATAATGCTGCTGCCTCCTTCCAGAACTCACGCAAGATCACTCTCGAGGAGAAAAGACAACTCAGAAAGAATCGTGTCCAGTCATTGCCACCTGGGGAATCTTTCTCTTGTCCCTTCTGCAACTGGACTTGTCTGTCAAGCATTGGCCTTTTCAGCCATCAGGGAGCCTGCAGCAAGCACAGGTAGAGCCCTTCGAAATCTTTGTTCGCGAAGCCAAGTCATGACACGGTTACATTCCTATAGTACCCTTAATGTTGCTTTAAGCATCTAAAGCTTTTGGGCGTGACTTTTGAGTTTAACAGATGCTACAGGGTCAATTCTTGTAGGGTTTGTAAAGAGTGCATCATATCTCCAGAGGGCTTCTGACCCCAGAGACAGCAAAGTCTCAAGATTCTTATTTGATTTGAAAATATGCCTTGTAATGAAAATAATTTAAAATTCTTCAATAAATATCAGAAAACTTTGGTATTTCAGGTAATTTCCTACAGCACTGGTAATGAGGTAAATTTGCATCTCCAGTCATTTGACAGAAAAGTTCCTTTAGTTCTCTTCAAAGAAAGCTTTTTTCCCAGCCAATATCATTAAAATATTTTCCATAGCTTTGACTTGCTTCCCTATGCTTTGTTTCACCCTTAACAACTTTTTGAAAATGGAGACTTGGAGATAATTATGTTTAATATTTAGATGTGCTTCAGTTCCAAAATCTATATCCATTTCAAACAGTGTCAATAAAGGCAGCCCTTCAGGAAAATTGAACTAATGTTGATTAAAAGCCATAACTGCAATGCTGAGACATTCACTGTGACTCAGGAGACACCCCTGCCAACTTTTTAGTGTGCTTCTATTTTTGTCTGGTCACAGATCTGTTACTTACATTTGAGTGCTGGTGGTGGGGGCCCTGAATTGCTGCTTCCCACCCATAGAACATGAAGCAGCATCTTACTTGCAGATTCTCTCCCACCATACTCACACAGAGGGGGAAAAGACCAAGCAAACCTGCTTTTTCCTGCAGAGGCTGCTCTCACAGATGTTTTTACTGAGCTTCCCCAACCCTCATAACCAAGACCAGACTGTCTGTGTCAGGCTGGTAGAGATAAAAATGCCAGGTGCTTTTAGTCCACAGATCACCATTTCGCTTGCTTAAAGTGCTGCGTTTTCCTTTTTCTCTGCAGATGGCTTTAATTGCCACTGACATTTGGAGGGATCCTTCTCTGTGATGTGTGTTTGGCTGGAAGTATGAGCTGATCCTGGCAGGTGCTGTGAACATCCTGACTACAGGCACAGAATTGCATCAGGCACCTCTCAGGGAACACGGACATTCCTAACCCTGTTCTTCCTTCCAGGCCATGCAGCGCTGCCATTGGTGCTCCCTCATTTCCGCCACAAAACACACCTTGCAAAATGAAGCCACTTTCTATGATTCCATGCCCCCTCTGAGTCAAATGCACTGTGTTTTCAGAGCACCTCCATTGTATTTCTTGTTTTGTGAATACATGGGGAAGTGTATTCACATTGGCAGGTGTGTGAAGATGCATGAATATCTCCCTTAACACAGGCCATTCAAAATAACAATGCAGCTTAGACATTATCTGAGGGTGGTAGCCAAGCAATATGACTCCCAGCTTCTTCTTCGTAGAATTATCTGGATCACACATATTTCCTATGGTAACCTCAGAAGAAGACCTTTACATGACTCAACCTATTTCCGTGCCTTGTGTCTTCAGCACACTTCTATACTGGAATTTCATCTCTGTGATCCAAATATCAGCCAGCATTTTCCATGGCAGTTGCTTCAGCTCTCCCACATATGTTTTTTGCCAAATTAAAACTTCTTTTTTTTTTTTTTTTAACCAAGTAAAATTGAAAACAATAAAAAAATGGAGCATTTCTAAAGGTCACCTCAGATTAGACAGTAAATATCTACCATTGCCAGGGAAGGATGAAATATTGGGGAGGATAAAATGTTCAGAAGTCTGAGGGGAAAGTCATATTATAATGGAGATTTACTTTGGAGACTGTGTAGCTTCTCCTGCTCTAACACAAGTAGTTATCTCGTTTGCATCTATTGCTGTAATTTTTGCCCCAGCCAGTGCAAAAACTGGAGAGTCTGGAATCCTGGCTTGGCCAGAGAAAGCTGTGAGAGATTTCATTTTACATTCAGTGTAAATATCATTCATATTCTGGTGGTCAATGCTGACGTATGCTTATATGATCCTAACATACAGAGACTTCTAAAACCCAGCTGAGAAGAAGGAGAAAACAGCAAATGTTGGGGCAAGGAGGGCTGTTTTGGCTTCCTGGAGAAGGGAGGTATTCCCTGGAGATATCTAAAGCATCAGTATGATATAGATAGCTTTAAACTGAGCTTTCATTTTTCCTATTTTTGTATTTTACTTTTATGCAACTGTGCCGCATCAAGCCCGTTTCAGATTCCTCCCAAGCTTCTCCATTATCGCTTTGCCACAGAAGATGACAAACTCCATCCTGCTTTGAACTGCTTGGAAATTGAATCACTCACCTCTTCCTGACATTGAAGGCTGGCAGGAACGGGGACCAGCCACAGACAGCTGAGTGCAGTGTGATGTGTATGAGTTGCCATATGCCATCACCTTAAACCAGAGGTGCCATTCATTCTTCTTTACTTCCCAATTTTGTTTTAATGCAGCCTAGATGTGACACCTAACATAACACAACTGAAGTTCTGTTGCCAAAACATAGAGGTTTGTAAAAACTTCTCTTCCTATAGTTGATTCATGTAGGCAGCTGCATAAATAAAAAAAATGGGTGGTGTCTGCACTACATATCTTGTGACTGGCAGCTACAGAAAAACACTGATTTAAACTTATACTTTGCATGGACACAGCAGAATAAAAATGTACAGATAGTTCTATCTTTAGTCCACAGTCTTACAGGTAATTAAACAAGCAATGTTCAATTTTATTACTTAATGCTAAAGATTAAGAGATTGAATTAGGATGCCTTCCAAAAGACATCACTGTATTATATAGGAATTGTGATTTGATATGATAGAGTTCAGTACCATCAGCCAAGACATATTTTATGTCTAAGTCTCATTAAAATAACCCTAGAATAACATCACAGAACAGATTTTAGTAAGAAATATAAACACTACCTAACATTCACATTCCCACGTTAGTTAGCTTGCCTTAAAAGTCATCTCAGAATAACATAAAGAGCTTTGGAATAATGAGTATGAAGAGACATGTAAAAGCTTAATGAGCAGGCTGCTGGCTTTCTTGCTGTTTGATTTTGCCCTGATTTTCAGTAACTTTGCAGAACTGAGACCTACTGCTGAGAAGTGAAGATACGATTATCTCGGCAGAAAGGTTGTGTTTCAGCCACACAATTGCTGACCTTTAGAGCAGTTTGAATGATGAGTATGTTTTTCCCCTTCAAGACTCTTTCTTTCTTTACAAAAGCTGCCCCTTTTCACAATGATGTCATCCTCTGAGAGTGTGTCATGAAAGGAAGAGGTAGATCCCTTAAATAAACCCATACAGTTAAAATTTCTATACAATGTGCTACAGAATTCCAGAGCAAGAAGGTGGTAACGCCCAAGTGATTCTTATCCACTGTTTTGGTTAAATTAGGGTCTTAGAGGAATGAAAGTCATCCCGGGTAACCTGGAAATGCCAAAGGTGACACTGCTTTTTCATTAAAAAAACGTGGAAATTCCATGATGAATGTTGTACACACCCAGCAATGCAACAGCTCACACTGACACAGCCAAAATGAGATTTTTTTTCCCCATAGTTAACTGTTGTCATTGATCTAATATCATACAGAAATGTTTTGTATTTGGAGCAGAAAACAATATAATACATTATCATGTAATTTAAGAAAATGTTCATAGAAGCAGTTATTTAATGTAAAGAATACTACCTTGCACAAAGGCTGCAAACATTTCAGATGTGAGCGTAAATATTTAATGTGACAAAATTTTAGTTATGCAATTGTCTTTGCCAAATAGAATAATAACTAGCATACCTTAATGCCATCTCTTACTGTCCTGTCTCGTGGAGTTTATAATCCTCCAAAAGTAAAATTAGTTTCCTTAATTAAAGCTAAAAGCATGTGAACCCACATAAAGAAACACACACCGACAGAGTTATTTACCACTGCAATTAATTTATATTCAAGATAAACTCACATTTTCCTGGACTGGGGCAACTGACTTAATTCTATTTTAAAAGGTAGTAAGGAATGTAATGGGTTTTCTTTTAAATGGCCTTAATATATTAATTAAAATGAATCTGTAGGATTCTGTACTAAAGGGAGCATGCTCTTGAACAGGAATAAACAAGAAAAAAATATGGTAAGTCCTAAACGGTCCACTGGAAACGATATTTTAAAAGCAGGAAAAGTTCTTTACATACTACTACACTTTTTAATGTCAACAATGTTTTCATTTACTAATAGAAATACACTAAAAATGTATAACTACTAACTTGAATCATAAAAGTTAATATATCAAAAAACCCATCTACATTTCAATTTTGAAAAGCAATTATTTATACAGCCTTAACTTTGTTTAAGCTGATAGTTAAAAAAACAGTAATCAACTCAAATTACACATTTTTTTCCTGCATTTGCCTTTGCTTTGAAGCCTTAATGAAAAGCCACCAAAGCCATAAACAGAATTTATGTTACTGTAGACTGCTTTTGGACAAGCAGCAGTGAAAAGAAATTCCACTCCCTTTCCACTCCCTCCTATAATCTTGTCCAGGTTGTCCGTATCTTGACATTTCCACTGCAGCCACAAGGAACTGATGAGTTTTTCTTCCAGAAAAATCTGCAGCCAGTCATTTATCTCCCTACTTCTTGCTTTGAGAGAGACTTTTCACACTGCAACAAAGACAGTAGGTGACAGAAAGGGGCAAACTCACTCTCACCCCACCTTCCAGCCCTAAAGGCTGTCACCACTCCGTCTACATCAGGCACAGCTTCTTGGGCAACTACAGCAGAAATCAGGTATGGAAAATCCATCTGAGGAATAAAAATTGAACAAAACAAATAAATTATCACCCTATCAGTTAGCACCTAGAGAAATGGGCACAGAGCAAAGACAGAGGAGCAGGACTACCGCTTTCAGCACCAGTTTATTATTAAATTGGCTTAGGCTGCAGCTTGAAAGCTCATCCTAAGCCCTTCATGCAAAGGTGGGGAGGAAAATGACTGTGCAGTTACCCCTTAGAAACAAAGAGATTAAACCAATGGGAGGATCCCTTGGTGTGCCAGAGCTGTGGGTACCAGATCTGCAGCACGATAGCAGCAGATCCAGGTTGAAGGGGGTGATCTCAGTAGTTGCAATGAGGCTGCAGGCATGGACTGAAAGGGAGGGAGAGAAGTTTTCTGCATATAAAAACACTGGTGAAGAAGCCACAGGAAAACACCATCTAAGAGTGCATACTTGAAGACACAAATATATATGAAGGTGTTTGGCCTGTCATCATGCCATAAACTGAGGGTGTATCTGGTAAAGAAGCAGAATTACTATGGCAAATAATAATCCATACCCACACTTCCCTACACTGTTTGTATACCCCCTGTCATCTTCAGCAGTCACATTTCTTATCTTTGGACTGTAAGATCACAAGGCAAAACAATGGGAAAACTCCAGTGCTGGAGTTTTGGGAGGTGGTTTGTCTATCACATACTTGCTAAAGCTCTAGAAGATTATTTATCTATTTAAGGGGCGGGGGGAGAAATGAATATCTAAAGGTCTTCCTCATGTTCTTTATGTTTCTTAAATTATTTCAGTATGAAATGGAAACCATTTCCTTTGAAACAAGAATTTTTTTTTGCAATGAGAGCAATCAAATACTGCAATAAGCTCCCCAGGGACATGGTGGAGCCCCCATTGTTGGAGGTTTTCAAGATGAAATTGGACAAGGTACTGGATAATCTCATTGATGATGATTTTCCCAGAAAAGGGCTTCTGAGGCCCCTTGCAACCTGAGTTATCCTGTGATCCTGTGATTCATTTGATACATCTGATATGACAAAAACTAAAAACAGAGGAAAAAGAAGAGGAATTATAAGCCTTGTTCTGGGACATCTCATTACACATCAAAAAGCTGCAAAAAAATATTCTCAATATTTTAAAAATGTTTTCAATACTCTTAATTTGTTCTGATTAATGTCAATACAGTAGTTTGGACACCAGCTTCCAGTATCTTGACTTTCAGCCTTGTTAAAAGTGGGCACAGGAAAGGTACTGGGGTGATTTCTAACTGCAGGTTGCAGCAATGAACACTGAAAATGCTACCAAAAGAGAATATCATTGCCTTCATGAACACAAGCATTTATCAGTAAAGCTTTCTGATGACATTAGCCCTTAAGTCCTTCCAGATTATGAAACCACATTTCATATGAATTGCATGTAAAACTGAGATAGATAATAATATTGAAACAACTGGTTTAACAGAACTGAAGACTCCTCACTTTTTGTATCTCAGGATTTGCAATGGTATGACTCTGTCTCCCATGATGCCTCTCCAGGTAACTTTGCTCTGCTTTGATGGGACATCAAACCAGAAAAAAAGCTTATATTGATTCATTAACTCTAATTAATTCCTTTTTTGTCAGTGAATAAATGAGATATTACAGAAAATTCTCATCTGACTTCAAACAGAGACCCTAGGTTTTAAATAAAACAAAACCTTCATTGGGCTATATGCTGTGTAGCTAACAACATAGATCTCAATACTGCTGTCAGTGCTAGTCAGCCAGTTTAGTTAACAAATAAATAGTTTGTTTCTTTCCTACTAACAAGAATTATTTGAAATACTTCCTTTTAAAGAGGTGAGCACTAAAACTCATATCCTAGCAGTGCCTAGTCATGTATCACAGCCTCTTCTACACTCAAAGCACATTAAGAGGCAGCAAAATACTTGCCTTGCCACAGCTGCAATTACTGTAGATAGTAGAAACAACTGCAAAATCACCTATTTCTGTTGTTTATCCTGATATGTTGCTTGCCTTACTGTCTTTCATTTCAGTGAATTCTAAATGCCCTCATCAACATTTTGGCTGGAATTAATATGTTCAGGTTTCACATAATTCTTCATCACAATTAAGGGAACTATTATTACATTCTCTTTGATTGTTTCCAGATTCAGTTCAGAAGCATCTGCTGTGCAGGTTTCTTGGTAGACTTGAACAATTTATTTTTCTGTACAACACCTTACCAAAATGTCACAGGTAGAAGGACTCATCAGCAATAAGGGAAAGGTACTCTTTTTTGGCAGATAATGAGAAACTCTAATTGTGTAAAATTGTGTAAATGTAAATGTGCAAAAATGTAATGTAAATTACATTTAAATGTATAAACAGTAAATATAAATTTACTTCAGAAAAATTTTGTTTCCTGCTGAGAATTTTGATACTGGAGATATGGCATTTTCCAGTGGAAGGCATTTATCTGAAAATTCTCAGAAAAGTTTATTAATTGACTAAAAATGATGTCTTCTTCAAAACGTAAAAATAGGGATGCAAATCTCATTGTCCCATTCACAGCCTACTCCTGTCATTACAAACAAAACTTGAAATTTATGTCTTTTCAGTCCATTATTTGAAGCCAACATGAGATTTTCCCAAGGCAAAACCAATTACAGCAAAGTTGCCGTGGTAGATGTTTGACATTCAACAAAGAATGCTTCTCCTTCTCCTCCTCCTCTTTCATTTTGTGAACTCATTTTGTGCATTTAGGTCCCACTTGCCCTTAAGTTCTGCATTTTGATGGCCTGAATCTTCATTTTTCTCTAAGTGGAAGCTGAAGTTCTCATGTGGTCACACATCATTGGGAACTGGGTTTTAACTAAAACATCAAATAGCCATAATTGAATTGCTGGAGTTGGCAGCACTGTCTTAACTCGCTGAGAAAGAAAAGCAGGCGAGTTTTTGAGTAGCTGGAGGCTCTCAAGTGGGGTTCTGACTCACACAGAAGGAAACCACACAGCCTTGTTTTGAGAGCTTCTCTGTACACATTATTCTAGTTTGGCAGTCCTGGGGCTCAGCTGGTTTTCAGAAGAGCAGTACCACAAACCACTGTCATTTCAGCCCCTACCCACCAAGAAAAAGATACTGTGTTATAGAACTGTCTTCTTCTGATACAGGTTTGTTTGGAAACACTTTGAACTCCACATCAGATGTCCCTCATATAGAAGCTTCACAGAAATGTTTAAAGAACTGTATGCAGCTCACCACGAATCACTGAATCTGTGACTGACTGACTGACTTTCAGGTACAGTTGTAATGCCAAGGTGAAAAGCGCTGTGTTTTTCCTGCCAAGATACCCACCAGACATCTGTGGTTAGGTTCTCTGTTCTCCCACTGTCCCTATGGCCAAAAGTAAGAATATAAAAGAAAATTACTTTTGGACTAATCCAGTATGATTTCAGAAACGTACCATCTTTAAATTAAATGTCACAGTTTTTTGGAAATCAGGGCTCAAGTAAAGCAAACTGGGCAGGCAAAGGCTGAGGATACAACACAAAATGGCTTTCTGACAAATGACATTGTTAAAGTCCCAATGCTATGGAAGAATAGCACAAGTGTGGTGTGGAGAACTGACAAAGAAAATTAAAGTTATCTCCAAGGGAAGTAATTTTCTCCTTGGAAGAAAACAGCAAAAAGTAGGACAACAGAACAAAGGTCAATAGGTTGCTCTGTGTTTGGATCCCTAAGATCTGGTGGTAAAGCTTTATCCTCTCAGTAAATGGACTCTACCTGAGTTCTTAAGTTGCTTTAACTTAGCTGATAGGTCTGGAAGAAGAATTAAGAAAAAATCTGAAGTTATTTTGTGTCCTCAGCTTACTAAAGACAAGTATAAATACAGTGTAAGTACAGTGACCTTTTGCTCTCAATAATGTTTGGTAAAGAATAAAATTGCATATTAGCCCTAGGAATGACTGAGCATGCTAATACTTTCTTCTCCAGTCTGTATATAGAAGAGAGACAGTAGGAACACAAAAGTCTGAAATACACTTACAAAATAAAACTAACAGGAGAGGCAGAGCACAAAGATATTTGTGAAGAGAGAACAACTTGTCACATAAGAAGTGAGCAAACTTGAGGACACAAGTAACTGAAACATGATTTAATTTTTAAAATAGAGACCCCTGCTATGCATTCAGGGACAAATGGCAAACTTCTGTTTGAAGCTGAGAACTGACTAAAAAGTGAATGGAAAGACCTAAAAAAGTGAATGGAATATGCATCTGATCAGCAGATGCGTACAAGTACTCCAGATAATGACTTAGAGCACTTAAATTAGGTTCTTCACGTCACTTTGTACAGCTATCCATCTCTATAGACCACAGAGGAAACTGAGTCCCAAAAGTCCTTTTTGGTTATGGGTAGGCCCAGCATCAAAAGACAGTTCAGATATTTACCTGATAATAAAATTAACCAATTAAATCCTTACTCATATCTATGGGGAGAAATGTTAAAAAAGCAATGAGAAAAAGCTGTGCAGTAAGCCTTATCAAGTGTTACACTGATTCTTTATTATTTGCTACTTCCTCAGAAAGTCCATGTAGCTCTGTGAAACCACAAGGAGACTGGAAATAAACACAGTTCTAACTTAATAAAATGTAATCAGAACATTAGCATTAGGAGCTGTCCTCCCTAGTTCTCACAGTCTATCTTAGGTGCCCCTGCTTAACAAACTAATTAGCCTGATTTTCCCAGTTTTCTTCCCTATGAAATGGGCTGAAATTCAGATTTTTGTACTTTTTAGTATGTTAAAAGTAATACAACATTAAATTCAAGGTTAGGCACAGAATACTGCATTCTAATTTTATTAAAAAATCCTGCAATGTGAACATACTGAATTGGTGGATGAGAGTGCTCCTTCTGGGGAGATCCATTCCCAAGTGTGTGACCACTGGCATTTTTCCCCTAAGGATGGTGCTGGGAATAAATAGGATTTCCTCACAAACCCTCTGAGGTCAGGCAGCCTCCCAGCATTTGCCTGGAATGGATATGAACCACACATTTCCTTGCCGGCTGTGCTTGGATCCAGGTGCTTCCTCTTGTTCAATGACTGCATTATGGCTGTTTGTTAACCACAAACTTGTATTTCCACAGCAGTGACAGGAGTAAATGACACAGATGTGGGCCTGAAACACTCGTCTTTGTGTTGTTTCCCAAGAGTCCTGGTCCACACTGGAGGAAATGGAAGTTTTGTACCCAAGTGTGCACACCAAAACAGGAATAGGCACAGGGCTACTAGGAACAGAAAATAACCTGACATTTACTTCTTGATTATCAAAGAAATTATTATCCCAGGCTGAGCTCTTAATAACATCACCAGCTACATCTACTAGATGTAGCTGTACATAAAATGAACATTTAGCTGAAATGAATCAGCTGAATGCACACTATCTATCTGAATGTCTTTGCAAAGAGCCACAACACTAGGACACTTAACAGACTTGCCTTTTTCCATACGTATTTCTTAAAAAATACTGAATTCCTATATTTTCTTTTCCATCTAGTTGAAAACCTGAGAAAAGGAGGTGTCTGTTGTATAAGACAGAAAAAATTCGCAGAGTATTTAACTTACAGGAGAAGCACTATCAACGCAGTGAGTTGACACTGTCATAGCGGTTTGGAGTCCAACCTGGAAGAGAAAGAAGAGATACTAATAAATATGGCTAGTGGAAATTATGGACATGAATTTTGTCTGCCACAGCTTCTATTTAAGACCTCCCAATAAACAAGAATTACTTCCAGTATTTTCTGCAGAAGCCTGAAACAATGGGATAAATACTCAGATAAATACTCAGATGAATTATGCTTCTCTGATTTTATATGCCTTTAAATTGCCTAAGGATCTCCAAGGATTAGGTTAAATCTGAAATACAGAGGACTATTAAAAATACCTTGGTTTAATTAATTCCTTCAATTAAAAAAATTGCTCTCTACCACCATTGATCCCAGTGAGTTTTTATCTCTTTGGACCACATGTTAAAACATCCCTCCAAGAAGAAAAAATCCAAGAAGAAAAAAAAAGAAGCGAAAATATTTCTGAGGCCTTAAAAAGAGATGAATGTTTAAATTAAAGAAACGTTTACAGGAAGATTCCCTCACAGAAGGAAGGATAGGAGATTTTGATACTTCCTGCAGATGGGACGATGTGTCATCTCAGGGGAATGATCCTTTTGATTTTTTATCAGGTTTTTTTTAATAATTTTTTTGCTATAAAGCAAAACTGACTAAAAAGCCAGTTTTACTCATGAGACTCTCATAGCCTGAATAAAAATACCTGCCCAAACTCTTTCAGTATTTTCACAGTTTTTTGTCCAAAACTTTCTGAACATTTTCTATCAATTTACGATAAAGATTCAATAGAACTTTACTACATTCCCATCAAACTGCAAGAGTACTTTTTCCAAGTAGTTGACCTTGGTTTCAAGCTACAGGAAACAGAACAGAAACCTGAGTTGTCTCTGAGGTACTGTTTTAAGGGCAAGACTTCCAGTGAGAGACAATTTTTGAAACACATCAAAATTTTAGGCAGAATTTACTGCACTTCTAGCACTGAAAGGATCTAAATGTTCTTTTCCATTACCACGACTGAGCTCTTCTGTTCAGTCATGACTGATCAGGAGAGCTCAGTTGTTTAAACCATATCATTTATGTGTCACTTGAACTCCCAACTCCTGGTTAATGAAAGCCATTTGTTCCTCCCAGGGCTGGACCTTTCAGTCCTGACATCCAGCGCCATCATGTGGAGACACGAACTGTTACCGCCTGGATGCCTCAGCGCACCGAAGAGGTGCTTGTCTAGGGACAAAAGAGTACTTTCACTTAAAATCTTGTATTTGCAATAATGAAACCAACTTTGGGGAAGGGGGAAAAAAACCACAAAAACACGTTGCTAAGGTGCTTGGCAGATCTTCTGGGCTATTAAGATCATCCTTAAAGCCTGAGTTGTGTTCTGCTGGCTGCCACATCTTTTCCCAGGTTAAAATAAAAGAACCCTTTCTAAAACACAGATAGGAGTCCTGTTTGTTCTAATCTTCTAAAATGGTGTGAAAATATCATCCTCTTTTACTTATATTATACTTTTCGTGTCTTTTTTCAAGGACAAGGCTACAGATTCTTTCTTCAAGAAGAAATCTGTTTTATCTTTCATTCATAGGTAAATATACACCCATATATACATATAGACATATATTTACATGCACACATACATAAACACACAAAAATGTTCAAACTTGAGACAGAATGTGGGGGATATCCTGCTCTTTTTGTGGTCACCAGACATTTCGACTTCCCTGAGCCAGGAGTTCAGCCCACGTGGGTTCCAGAGCGAGTGGTGGGGCTTGATGGTCTTAGAGATCTTGTACGACCCTAACAATTTTATGATTCTATGCCTAGTTTAAGTCTAGAAAACAAGGGCCGCAACTCCTTTTCATGCCTTCCATCCATTTCACATTTTTTTCTTCCACCACAAAGTCTCTTGTGAAGTCACTGAACTCAGTCCGTTTGCCTGTGCTTAATATCAGCCCTGCACATCCTAATTTTATTTTCTACCATTATTTATTCTGGTACCTTCTGAATGCCTGCCAGTACCTTTTCCTTTAGCAGTCCTGACTGATGGATATATTTCCATAGGCATTTATTTTAGTGATTTAGAGCCTGGATGGTATTTTCCTTTGCTTACCAAGTAGGTAACTGACAGTTTAACACAAGTAATAATTGCAATTTAGAATGTTTTAGAAAACTGACGCTGCTGAAAGTTGAGATCTTGGTTTGGTGTGCAGCAAAGGGGTTAAAATTGCTCCCCTCCACAGTAAATAGGGTGGAGCAGAATTGCCTCCTAGAGTTCATTCTCCAAAATCTAAATAAGGAACCATTTCTTTACTTGATCCTCCAGTAACAAGGCTACCCTTGTTCACCACTGAATCTTCACTTATGGTGCAACTCTGCAGGAATCTCAAACCCAATGGGAATCAGACATCACCTAGGGCACACGTTCTGGGGTGCAATTTTTGTTTAATTAGTTGCTTCATTGCTACCTTGTCAGGCAAACAAGAAAAGGAAAAATTGAAAGAGTGAGGCTATTTGATATCCAGTGGTAAAACCCAAATATGTCAGATGTGGTGAACTTGATAGCAGCAGACAAAAGGGTGAACATGAGAAAAGAGCAGGAGGAAGCCAAGAGGCATTTGATTTCAGAAGAAAGGAGAGAAAGAAACAACAGTAAGCCAGAGTATGTGGTCATGCAGGTATAGATACTGCTGTGGAGAGTGTAGTAGAGTTGAAGAAAACAAGTAACTATCATCTTCCTAGTCATTCATGAATAAGAACTAGGATATACTAGGATATAGTTATTATTCATCCACTAGTTTCACTGTGGATGAATACTTTATTTCTGATTTTTAAGAAAATTATGGAGAAACACTTAAAACCCCAAATTCTTACCCAACCTCTGCAGAGAGTTTTAGAGGATTTTGCCAGTGGTTCTCTTGCAATGTAAGATCACCACAGCCATGCTGGACCAGCAACCCCTCACAGGGGAGTCTGGCATCTCCCGTGTTTTCCTTTTCTGTTTTTGGCCTTGCTATCCCGTGAGTGGATAATTACGGGATGGTTTCCAGAACAGTTCATCTCCCTTTTTATAGAAGTACACAGAAGAAAACACACAATCAGAGATTACACATTCAAAATGTAAAATGCCAAACACTTTCAGCCCAGTACATGGCATGTGGAACCCGGAAAATTCATACAGAAACACACACTAAGGCTGCTTCTGAAAATGCATGAACACAGGGAAGAGAGTGAACACCAGCACCTATTTAATGGGAACTTGCTGTCACCTAAACACTGGCACATCAAACTGGAAGGGGTTGCTGTTGCAATGCACAGTGTGACCTACCTTGCTCAGCAAATAGCCCCACATCCCATCAGAGGAATGTCAGACAATTTGGATTCTTTCAATTGAGGGCGTGGACTTAACATCTTTGGAGGGGCTCAAGAAACGACTGGACATGGCTTTTAAGGATGTGATTTAGACAAGGTGGTGATCGGTCACAGGTTGGACTCAATCTTGGATGTGTCTTCCAACCTAAATGATTCTGTGATTTTGTGATTCTCATTTATAATACTTCTTTGCCAAATAAAGAGATATAAATTCTTTAATGTGTTAAGGCACTCAAATACAATGGGATGTCTGTGAACAAATAGTTATGAATAAATACATGGACAGATACAACTTCTCCCTGTTCTGATACTTTTGCAAGCAACTTTGCAAGTCAGTTTTAAGTAGATACCTTGGTAGAGTATGCAAAGTCATTTGGTGTTTATGACTGCTTACAGGTGACACGTTTTCCGCCTCTGAGCTGTTTTCCTACAGCACCCACTGCACTGAGGATGTGCAGAAGACACAGTTATATTCTTTACCAAGAAATTTTCCCCTCTCAATATACAAACCTAAGTAAATACAAAGATATGCACTGAAATTATATAACTGTTTTGTTCACACCAGGCTACTAGGAATTTGCTAGAATTGTCCCCTACAAGCAGCAATTTTCAGAGTAGATATTTCAAATGACTTTAAAAAAGCACCTCAGCAACAACACATCTTTCTTAAATAAACTAAATTTAAAGGTAATTAAGCAACTCCACAGTTGGGAGGCTGTGGCAGAGGCAGGATGTTCTGCTCAAGTTCATCCTGAAAATGTGTCAGCACTGCCTGGAGAGATCTGCTCTCACAAAACACTGTTTATTCAGCTCTTCTTTTTAATGCCAGATGAGGTCCAAGTAGAAGGGTGGGTTTGATCACAGCCAGAGAGCAGCCAGATTAATTTCTAGGGCTGCAAAATAGTGGCCAGTATATGAACTTTCAATTCTCAAAACTATGAGAAATTTGCAGGCTTAGATTTCTGTGGGTTTTATTAAACTTTTTTTAATGCGTGGATTCAAACACAGTTTGTTTGTTTTGCCATAACTCAAAAGTCAAAACAAACTCCTGTTTTAATTAAGTGTATGAGACCAATGGTTTGGTATTATCCAGTTCTGCAGAACTCAGAAAACAACTCTTATGACTTGCTGTCTCTAAAGGAAATCAAATCAAAATCATGAAAACATGGAGCTACCTTATCAGCCTGTATGAATTGCTATGTTTCCACTTGTGTTAATAAAACAACACTGATTTAAACTAGCAAAGAACTGAGGGTTTGACTAAAAAGAGACATATTTAACTCAACAAAAATGGAAGAGGTGGGCTTCTGCATGAGGAAAACAGAGCAAATCGTGTATAGGTAAAATAAACAATCTGCAGCAAGAGGAGACAGATTAGCAGAACAAATTAAACAGATCATTCAAAAATGTTACAAAGGTCTTTTGTGGGTAGAATGATAAAACTTTCCCATTCACATCAGGAGAAACTTTACCACTACAAAAAAAATTTAAGAAAAGGCAGCACTCCTTCCCTCTTCAGTTTTGTGCTACACACTTCATTTTCTAAGTCTTCTATACCTTCCTATGGCAAAGGTGCTGCTCCCACCATGGACAGATTATCATAGCACAAATGGGAAAGAGAAACAAGCACCAAAATCCACTTTTAGTCAGCCTGGCAACTGCAGAATCAGCTTTCGTTGTCTTGCTTGCATTTAAGAACTCAAAAAACAAGAAGAAATTGGGAGCTCACACCCAAGATTAGAGTGGTTCAGAGGTGCTCACTTAATAAGTTCGCTGTCAGTGGTGAATAGAGAACCTCCCCTCAAAGATTCATGGGATTTGTAGCACTCCAGAAAAGAGAAAACCAAAGTATCTATCCCTAGTAATAATTTTAATTTATTATATTTATCAATTTAAGACCAGGTTTTGCATGTCTGGTATTACTGAGTTGCAATGTCCAAGAAAATAAGCTCTTCAGATACAAAAGTCTGCATCTACACAGGACAGAGAAAACTTAAAATGCTTACAACATTCTAAGTACTGGGACATGCTTTTTTGCAAATATTCTAAGAACTACAGACAAAAAGAACCATGTAACACTGTGATTATTGATCACATTAACTCCCATTATGTTAAAATAATTTTTAAAATTCTCCTTTCTGCTGCAGAGAGAAGTTTGTTGATTTTTAGTTTTAATACATTTTATCAAAACCCCTAGAATCTGCCTTGCATGTGTGTAACTGTATTCACTTATCCCACGGCAACATCCCAAGACCAGCACTGATTGCAGGATAACTGGTCTATTTGGGAATTCTTTCTTTATCTGCTGTGTTTTACCTCTTCTTTGATGCCACAGCTATTTCATAATCCCACTACTGGTCGAAATACCATTCCTTACACAAAATGCAACTTCCTGCACTTTTCCAAGAAGTTGCAGAATATTCACCACTTACTTGGAATAGCTGCTCCTGCAACTCTAAGAATCATATCATGAAAATGATCCCTCAGTAATATGCATTCATCTGTGCTTTATTCTAAAAGCAGACAGACCTGTTCTCTGTTTCATACTTGAGGAAAAAAATAAATTAGGATGCTTCTCACTGTGGTTAAACACTGTTCTTTTCACAACCTGTCGCTAAATATAGCAACTCGAGTAAGTTTAATTAAACCTATTATCTCTTATCTACTAATTTTCTCACCATGGATTCAATTTTAGCATACAAGCAAGGCAACAGCTATACTTTCTTGTGTGTTTCTGAGCTGAGAAGGAAGAAGTTCCCTATAGTAACCTGTTAGAGGAGATTTGTGTTTTCTTCCATGGGGAAATTGTCCTATAAAATTCTGAGCAGAACCAACTCAACTGCACAAGCTGTAACATAAACATACAGATACTCAAACTAAGTCAAGTGAAAGCTTTTAAAACTCAGGGAATTTTTTATGGAATTCAAGACTAAATTGAGGAAGGAATTTGACTGAGTGGTTCAATGCAATATTCACAATGAAGGTACTGCATTTGCTATTTTTGAGCTTTTTCAAATACATGCTCATCTGACAAAGCAGAATAAAAGATGCTTGAAAGCTGTGATGAACAATTTCCAATAGTACATTTCTTATTTAAAAAAAAAAAAATACATTCACTCCTGTCATGGAGTATCCTTTAAAAAGAAGCAAGTTTTTGTGATTAATACCAGAAAACCCCAGGCTTCACACAGAATTTTATGTAACTTTGTATTAAAATAGCCAACAAAACCTTGGAAAACCTACCCATCTACTTTCTCCTCTACTATGAGGTACTTCCATAATTTACAGAGAAGGCCACTGCCGTATTCATTCACACTTGCAGAATGCAAAGATAGTTGGAAATCACTTTCTCAACATCAAACATTTTAATTTTGCTTGTAACCTTAGAGCTGCATCTCCTTTGATTCCAGGACATGAAAAATCCCTGTGTTAGCTCAGAAGAAGCTGTTGAGTGGTTTTGGATCTGTTATTCATCTGCAAAACTGTGTATTCACAATTTAATTGCCAGGTCATAGTCTGGCAGCTTTACAAAATCAACTGGCTGGAGTATCTGAAGCTTTGACAGAATTCTGCACAATGAGGTGATAAATCAAATCAATTGGCATTTTCTTCCTTTTAGAAACTGTAATTCTATACACCATTGCTTTTATGTGAATAGCTTTTCCTGAATTGCATAACTGTGGATGGAACAAAGCCATGAAGTCAAAGCCAAACAGCTCAGAGATTCAGGTTGTCAAAATCTGAGTTCTTGATAAGTTACAGACAGACTTAATTGTTGAAGTTAAAATCCACATCGGAAAAACAACCAAGTTTGAAGCTATTTTATTCTGGTTTTCAAGTCTATTAACAACTTTTGATGGGATACAGAATCTTCTCATTTACTACTTGTTCCTGTGTCTGTTAATAGTAGGAAATGAAGAACAAGCTTTTTCCTTTTTTTCAATTTGCTTGGTCAAAATTATTAAATATAATTGTAAACTAGACACACAGAGTTCTGTTTCAGAGTCAACAATGTTCAGGGATAATGTCTTGCTTCCACCTGCAAGGTTTACGTCACATTATACTATTATGGGGAAAGAAAGGCTGCTTTTACAAACATCCTTAAGAATCTGAATCACAACTAGGCTAAGCCTCTCTGCTGCAAGATATGCATGCATGTGCTGGTGCTCTTCTAAAGCTGGTCAAAATAAACAGCAGCAAAAAGACCCGAGTTATTCCATATTCCCACCTGATTTCTCAACTACCCTCTACCACTTCTTGCATCCAGGACATTGCACTAAATACAATTAAGCTCCTGTACCTTTTCCTCCACTGCTCACTAGGCATTCCTACTTCTCTGGTACTCTCCTGGTTGCCTTCACATCTTTCCATACTTCATTCTTTTCTTTGCCTTCTTCTGCCATTCCTCACTATCTTGACCAAACTGGGATGTCTAAAGAAAAAGACTGCTTTTGGAAGGCAATTTTAAAAGCTTTTCATTAAAGGAGAACTCTGCAAAGTACATGAACAGCCATTGAAGCTGTTTTGTTTTCGGACCAAGATGTTCCACCCAACTGTATTTACTGTTTCATCAGACCCTACATGCCCCATCCCTTCTTCAACAGATACACCATGGCAAACCTTGAGAGGGGCAGCTGGGTGGAAGTTATCGACTAGTTTCAATAAAGTTGTGTGGAGAACTTCATAAGCAGGATTTTTCTGAGAGAGCCACAGTGTTCTGAGTAGTGTTGTGATGAAAAAACTAAGGCCAGGCCCAGAAACTTTTCAACTCAGCATTGCTGCTGTTAAGAGTGGGAGAGCAGGCACAGGTAACTTCAGCTCATAATTAGTATTGAGAGCTAATTCTACAAGAAAATCTGCAGAGGTAGAAAGCTCCATCGACAGGGCTGTAACACCTTAACCCACAATAGCTGCTTGCAAAGGGCACAGCCTAAGAACTGGGATAACTGTGCACTTTCTAAACCAAAAAGCTGATCAGAGCGTGCAAACGAAGTCTAGAGAAAAGCAAAGCACTTTCTGCACACTTAAATTTTCAGCTCTTCTCTAACAATAACCCAGTCACAGCCTCCTTCAAAATCCCTACTTGTGGCACCATGCCTGAAATTCATATATCAAATCTGTGTCAGTGTGTTTGTTCTACAAAGTACTTACACATGTAAGTGTATACACATAGTCCTAAAATTAATTTTCAGCCTCAGAAAAAAAAAATAACCCAGTATTCTTCCTAGATACAAAACTGTTGTGCTGATATTTCTGAAGGCTCAGCCATCTCTCATCAGCCTGTACATACCATCTGAAGTTCAGCCTGAATTTATCACTCCTCTGCTCCTTTCCCACAACAGTTAAAACCCCGCTATTGTGCAATGCACAGGGGACTTAAAGAACCATTACCTTAAGCGTACAAAAAACTGCAACAAATCCAGTTAATGAACCATCTCCAACATTTTGAAGAACCTTAGTTTAAGGACCAGGTAGATCTCTTTTGAAGTAATGCAAACTCAAAAAACATGGCTGCATCTATGTGAGACACACTCAAAAAACCGGTAGTATAATAATAGTATACGTAGTAGCTTTCTTGATCTTTTGTTGATGACACTCATATTTGAACAAACCTCCCCCCTCATAAAGTAGCAGAAATGGCTTTTCCACCTGTATCCACAGTGATGAAGCAGTTGGGAATTGTCTGTATATGTAATAAAAGTCACATGTCCAAATGTGTCTCTGCTTTTCTAAGCTGATCTCAATGTAAATTTAAAACAGGATGTCAGTGTCTTACCTGACAATTGTCATAGGTTTAATGAGAGAAACGGGGAACTGAGCAGGTAATTTTCCTCCTTCCCCCTTGCCCCACTTCGTGGGAGGGATGTTGAATGGGCAGGTTGGTTTGTCTGAGGTGATTGACTACCACAAAAGAACTGGCCAGCAGAGTTACATTCCAGGTTGATGACCCTCAGAATCTGTGGTGAGGGGTGAGAAGTTTTCTTTTTTTCCCTCTCCTGGGAAACAGACGCTTTTTTGGGTTGCCTTAACTAAGGCAAGGTGTGGGTTGGAAAAGCTCCAAGGTTGTCTTGCTCTTAGCCTGGCTGTTTTTCTTTTTTCTGGCCCCGGTTTGCCTACCCCTTTGTTTCTGCCCGAGTCCAGACCTGGTTTGGACTTCGCTAGACAGGAATTATTTGGGAAGGAGATCACCTTTGGTTTTTTCCCTTGTCCGCTCCTGTGCTTTAGCAGCAGTTCTTTTTGTGCACATCGATGAAAGAGGGAAGGTCACACTGCCAGCCGCAGACAACGTGAGTGTTCTTGAGAGGAGCCCCCTTCTCCCCTCTTTCCCCTTCCCGGTGCGGGAAGGCCTCCATTGCTGATCCCACCGCCCGCCCTCAGGGCTCACGAGGCGCCCGCCGGACCCAACAGCGCCCCCTGCCGGCCAACCCCGAGCACGGCAGGCACTGCACCTCCGGAGATCCAACAGCGCCCCCTGCCGGCTGTGGGTGGAATTGCGCCAAAAAGCACGAACTGAACAGTTTGAAGGCGATTTTTGGGTAAAGGATTATTGTTCGGTTGTTTTCTGTGTGGTTTTTTGTTGTTCTGCCAATACATATATATCCTTTAATAAAGGGCTGTTATTTTTTTCCTTTCTCCACATTTTTCTCTCAATCGGAGCCTCTTAATTTCAGATCTATAACTGCTTTTTCCTCAAAACATATCCTCCTTTGCGAAACACTTCTGTCTCATTAAACTCAGACAGCAATATAAGCTGAAAAACTGCTTAAGGCAAACAAAAAGTATTTGTTTATTCTTTGCTTCTTACAAAAGTGTTTTTACCAAAATATTTTCTTCACAATTACTTCCATATATCTAAATGCAGATTTTAAGATTGCATGAGCATTGATAGAGGGCCTTTAGCCACGAAAAACATCAGACACCACCAAAAACTTAAATGAGAGACAGTGAGCTCATGACATCAAGAAAGCATTTAAGACTTCAGAGCGTTTAGAAAACCCAGGCTAGCAAAGCAAGTGATACACAAATCACCATTTTCCATAATCAAATTGCTGACAGCTGTAACTAGACAAGAGGAATTGTGTAATTCCATATAAAATGTGAAGTTTGGAAACACTGGAGTAAATGATGTTATTGAAACTGCTGAGATGATTTCACATGGCATATGCAGTACCTGATCTAAAACCCACTGAAGCAACTCAAAATTTGTGGTGTTTCAACTGGCCACGAATTTCATTACTGTTACATAAAAAAGAAAAAAAAGATGCAGCGTGGAAATGAGAATTCAAAATTATTTAGCAAAGACTTCAGCTAACAGGGCATGGATTTGTGCTCTTCAGCACCTCACTGTTATGTGCTGTAGAAACTACTTGTGATCACTCCTGAGAACTATATACAGACACCAAACGCATGAGGTGTTAGGTATCCCCTAAATACGTGCCCCAGCAAAACACGTAATACAGAAGGTAGTCTCTCTGGATTAAAATGCATATATATAACATACATGTTATACTGTCAACATGTTTATATTACTAATATAATAGAAATACCTAAACAAATATCCCCTTTCAAAAGTATACTAACTAAAGTATCTCAGCAAATGCCTAGTAAGGTGTCAAATTATAGTAGGTTCCACTTGAAAAATTGTAATGCTACTTGTACCAGTTATAAATGTATGCACTTGTCTCAATTTTCTGCTTTGTGAATCATATAATAGCCAAAAACCGCAATTGCTCACTTCCACTACTGGAAATCACCTTTACTTCTTAAAAAGTAGAAACAGTTTAGAGTTAAGATTACAAATCTCTGTTGCATCCACTGAGAATTAAGAGTGTGTAGCCTTCACAACAACTCCAGAAACAAGCCCAGTACTCCTTGGTGTGACAGACCAGCCCCTCTCACACGGTCCTGGGTGGCAGCTGCTCTTTGTACATCCCTGCCAGGGCCTTGGCCGCACTGTAGATCATCTGCCGGCGGGACATGCCCGTGAACACCAGGTGCCAGTCCGTCCTGTTCACGTTCAGGACACTCTTCTCCAGCACCTCGCCCACGGTCACTAGCAGGCCTGACCATCTCAGATTGTAGTCCTGAGGAGTGAGACTCTTGGCCTGTGGAACATTTTGAGAAGGGATTACTGAAAGAGTTTGAAATTAGTAGTCTTTACTTCTATTTTCACCAACCTTCATAAGTGATCATTCTTATATTAACAGACTTACATGGCAAATTAAAGGGTATCAGAATCAGATTTCAGACTGCCCCATAGTTTGCCAAGCAAATTATTTGGATTTCTGTGTATCATGATCCAAGCAACATCTGAAGAGTATAAACTAAAATACAAAGCTTAAGATAGTAAAGACATACTGCCATTATCAGGAGGTAGTTTTCTCTTATAAAGTACCCAACAGATGGGATCAATAACAGTGTTTATTTATACAATATATATGCTCCAAAAGCTTAAAAAATAGTTAAAATGTCTCTCTAAAGCAGGCAAGTAGCCAAATGCAAGGAGAAAGCTGAGCCTGGCAGAAAAGGAGGGTTGAGAGATTTGCATGAGATCACAACGGGATTATATAGTGTCTATGTAACTGTAGAATGGTTTGGATTGGAAGAGACCTTAAACCTCATGTAGTTCCAACCCCCCTGCCATGGGCAAGGAAACCTTCCACCAGACCTTGCTCCAAGCCCCGTCCAACCTGGCCTTGAACACTTCCAGGGATGGGGCAGCCACAGCTTCTCTGGGCAACCTGTGCCAGGGCCTCCCCACCCTCACAGGTAACAATTTCTTCCTAGTATCTAAGCTAAACATTCTGTCTGTCAGTGTGAAACCATTCATTCCTGTCCTGTCACTTAAGCCCTAGTAAATAGTTTCTCTCCATGTTTCTTGTAGCCCTTGGCCACAATTAGGTCACCCCAATACTTCTCTTCTTCAGACTGATCAATCCCCACTCTCCCAGCCTTTCCTCACAGCAGAGCTGCTCCATCCCTCTGATCATCTTGGTGCTTCCTCTGGATTCGCTCCATCAGCTCCATGTCCTTGCTGTGCTGGGCCCCCAGGGCTGGAGGCAGCTCTGCAGGTGGGGTCTCACCTGAGGGGGCAGAGGGGCAGAATCGCCCCCTGTCCTGCTGCCCACGCTGTGGGATCAGCCCAGGGCACGGGGAGTTTCTGGGCTGGGCCATGTCCAGCCTTTCCCCCATCAGCACCCCCAAGTCCTTCTCCCCAGGGCCACTCCATCTGCTGATCCCCAGCCTGGATTGATCCTGGGGGTGCCCCGACGCAGGTGCAGGATCAGCACTTTGCCTTTTTAAACCTCAGGAGATTCCCACGGGCCAATTCTGGAGCTTGTCCAGGTCCCTCTGTATGATCCCGTCCTTCAGGTGTGTCACTGCACCCTCGCCTTGGTGCTGAGGGAGCCCTCCGTCCTTTCTTCCTTGTCATTAATGAAAATGTTAAATTACATTGGCACCAACAAAGACCCCTGAGGGCACCATTGGTCACTTATGTACATCAGGACTCTGAGCCACTGACCATGACCCTCTGGATGTGACTGTCCAATCAACTCCTTATCCACTGAACAGTCCATCCATTGAATCCATCTCCCAATTTTGAGTGGGGGACTGTGTCAAGAAGTCCAGGTAAATGACACCTGTACCCCTCATTCTGCAGTTGCAACCGGAAGGGAAACAGCAGCAGAAGCATCTCTGGTCTTATGCTCATTACAAGTAACCACCTCCTTCATACAGATTTTGAAGTGCACGTACATTTCCAGTGCACGTACAGCAGATCAAGGGCATTAGTGTGCTCCGCCCTTCCTAAAACTAATGTCTTGCAACTACAATGGCATAGGTTTGTCAGAATATGCAGAATACTTTCAGTTAGAAAGGGACCCTTGACCATTTTTTCCTGTAGTTTCATGTTCTTCTCCACTGTTTTGGAAAAGCATTTTGGAAAACTACAGAGACAGAGCAATCCTTCTTGTTTTGCCACTCATCAGCTTTTCAAAGCTGAAAGAATTCAGGAAAATAAGAACTAAAACCAATCCCACAAATGCTCACTTACCGAAACGGGCACTACTGAAAAAAAAAAATAAGGTACTATTTGTTTTCTCAAAACAAACCCCAGGGATCAAGCCCCACACAGTTTGCGGTTTATATTCTTCATGTAAACTTTTATTTAAAACAAATTTTCAGACCAGAGTTAATTAATGTATGATTCATATCTGCTGTCAGGAGACATGCAGTGACTAGAGTAATTCCCAGCCTGTGTCCAAAGAAACATACACCATCTCATGAAAACCTTCTATTGGGGATATTTAAGAGCTATACATTATTTTCAGTGGGATGAACCATGATATTTCCTATACAGAAACTTTTTGATTTCAGACATTTTACATCCTTGTCAGAATAGCACACTCAGAAGAGAAAATCAGCCTTGCCTTTTAGGTGGGAATCTATATGCTCATAGGGAATTGTTGTATTTCCTTTTAGAGGAAGTAATTAATTTCTTCTTGGTCAGTATTTCTTCTTTCTTAATAGGAAAGTAAAACTAGTGCTCCAAAGTGACACAGAATGAGACCCTTGATCAAGAAATGCTTTGCCATAAATGCCTGAAGATTTTTAGGTAATACATTAACATGACTCAAAAACAGTTTTTATCCTCATTTTATAAATTAAAACATTCAAGTGGAGCAACTGCCAGTAAGAACTGATATCATAAATAAAATTAAAACTTAAATCTTACTGTTAATTGATAAAAAACCTGAAAACTCACCTGCTGAACATATTGCAAAGGCACTGGTGTTGCTTGGGTAAATGCTTCCAGGTGAATTCCATGAACTGGATCCTCAATAATCAGACATCCAATGTCAAACCACCTGCAATGACATGCATATGACTTTATTTGTGAGTATTGAGTATCACTCATTTGAAAACCAACAGATTAGTGTTGAATTATGACCATTTAACAAAATCTATTACAAATACAGTAATAATGTAATAATGAGACTCATCAAACTGTTCCGGTATTTTTCAAGTAAAAACTACATATATCAGTTTTCTCATATATAACATCATAGTGCACATGCATGTATGTAAAATACATAACCTACATTGAAATATATATAAAATATATGAAACTTACAAATCAAAAACACAAAGAAAGCTGAGGGCTTGGGTGTGTGTACAGATACACTCCTTTGGCTGTAGTTATTATGCTACAATTTTCATTCAATCTTTGAAAGAACATTTCTCATTAAAATAACCTTCCTTAACAATTAAAAGAATAAAATATTTATCACTCACGTTCTATATTCAGACGGTTTTCTGGCATGTCTAATGCTATAACAACCTCTTAAATGATTTATTCAGAAAAACACTTCTGCCCCTTCCAGAGTATCTCCCAATATCACTTCTGATACAATTTCAGAAAAAGAGAAGAGAGCATGCACACAGGAGTGCACAAATCACTAGCCAAATTCCAACTTTCACAGCTCCTTAATTTTTTCAGTTCCGTATAACTTCACTGTGTTTTTATACTGTGAATCTGGAAAAACCTGACAATGATTTTTTTATATTAAAAGTCTCAAGATGTCTGGATGAAGAGCTGAACATCGTCACCAAAATCAAATAAACCAAAGCAACACTGAAGACAGATCATCTCCTTTCATCGGCTCAGACTGATACTGACACCAACTCCTTTAAGTCAACAAAGAGTATTCCTGACCCCCCCAGGAATATATTTCATGTTCTCACTTGTCAGGAAGCAATTCCTCAATGAAGTTTTCCACAGATACAACAGGCTGCTTCTCATGGATGACTCCCGTCCGACGTAAGCTGTCTATCCTTCCCTGTGCTCCCTGAATGGTGACATGAGCTGTTAGACAACACTCTCTTTGAACCACAACACAGTACAATGTTTACAGATTAATCCCAGAAGAACTCTGGAACATACTTTTCAAGTTACACAGAAAATATGAGATTTTGAAAATTACTCTTATTTCAATGTTAGGGAAAAAAAAACCAACCAAACTCCTGAAAAGCCATAACAGAATCCCAAACAGTAACAAAAACTATGATAAAACTAATTAAATATTTTTGGTTTTTTGTTTTCCAAGAAAAAGACCAGAGCAGCAGGTAAAGAATTCCTAAGCTGTATCTGTGTCAAGTTTCACTATCAGTGAAAGCTTCAGTACATATTTCTGTTGATCACACTGACAGTTTTGCAACTTAAAACGTTTTGGGTTTAGAGCCTTTGAGTGCTTTGGAGTAGCTTTTAAAGACCAAGGCAAATTATCAATTTGTTGTGGTACATATCTAACTAATATGCAGAAATCATGCACTTGAAAACTATTATCACACTGAAGTTGTAATAGAAATATTACTACCACTACCCTACAATAGCCAAACAATAAAGGAACATATACATTATTCTGCTTTACCTTGTATCAGCTAATATATTGCCATGAGGCTTTACTCTGCTGCAAACACTGCCACAACAGTCAGGGGAAAAGACTTCCTTTCTCATGAGTTTTTGCTAACATTTAATAAACACATGCTAAATAGCTGTTTTCAAGATTTTTAGTTGGCCAAACCTTTACTAACCTTTCCTCTGGGTCGGCACAGCAACTTGGAAGGCTGCACAGTGAATTACTTTTCAAACAGAACATAGATCTGTTTGGGATGGTCCCTGAGAAGTGTTGATCAAACTATCTTTGATCTACAGAATTATCAGGGATGCAATTCAGTCTCAAAGAATCTCTTTTAATTTCTAACATTCCCAACATGATTTGCTAGTAACAGACTATTCAAAAATGCCCAATGTACTACAGTAACATCACAATGTACACAAGTTGCAATGGCAATCAACGACAGTGTAAGAAAACTTGACATAAATAATCTTAACTTGCTGTGAACGTGTTTGCAAAAAACCTCAAAAAAACCTTTCAACAACCAGTTCTAAATTGGTCTGATGATTCAAATGGGAAAAAAAACCCAACCCAAACCAAACAACCAGAACCCTAAGCCCCCCAAAACAACATCAAAACAAACAAACACGCAAAAAAAAAACCCAAAAGAAAATGTTTACCTATTCCCCAAACTGACTTCCAGTTTATGGAAAATGAGATCCTTCTGGGTGAATCTCTGTGTTGGTGGTACCTGGGTACTGGTACATATCAACTTACTTTTAAACCTGCAGCATAGCCCACAGGTTGGGGCGCAATGTTAGACTCTGCAGCCTCTCCAGTAACAACAGCCATTCCAAAAACTTCTTGAAAGGCATCTCGTATTGCTGCCACTTTCACCTCTTTATCAGAAGTGACCACTATGTCCAGTTCTCCCCCAGTTCCTGTAAAATAATTTTGTAATCTGTAAAATACACATGAGCATGTATTTTTCCTCATTCCCATTATTAGACAGTTCAAATACATTCTCCATCTTAACAGTATTTTTCAGCTGCTCTCCTCTTTCTCAAGCACTGTACAATAGTTATTTTATGAAGCAGAAGTAACTTAAGCTAGAGTAGTAAAAGTGAAGTAAGTGAAGCATGGAGGAAAGGGAGACAACAGGAACTGACGGCTGTTCAGCACCAAAGAAACCACAGCACCCATATAAGATGGCAATTCATAGAGATTAAGGAAAACAGACATCCATTTGTAAGGATGTGTTGCTGTTCTGGGAAGCAGTAAGGAATGCTGGTGTCACACACACACTCTTCCTTATGAAAGGGATCAAGAACACAGACGCAGGTCATAAAATCCAGTGAACAGCTGTCAAAGAACATCATTTTTAAAAGAAAGACTCACATTACTTTTTAGTTGTCCTTGGAGTGTAACCTTTAGTATAATTTTATGGCTTGTCTTCCACCCTAATGCTTTATCCTGTTTTTTGATATTAAGTATCTATAGAATCAAAAACTTGTACATAGTTCTAAATGTTTTCCAACACAGGATATCTCCATAAAGAAGCAGGAGTTTTCACTAAGCTTTTTTAGAATAAAACAAAACAATTCATGAATTAAAAGAAATCATAAACTAGTACAAAAGACTGACGAGCTCAATCATCTGTCTATCACAGCAAAAGCTCCCCCAGTGATAATGGTAAACCCAAAGCTTACATTTCAAAGAAAAGTACAATTTACTCTTTGACTCATTACTCAGCAGACCTCAGTTACAGGAATCGTCTAATTTTTATGAAGAATCACCAGAGATATGTCAGAACAGTAGTAAAATATACTATTTGGGTTTTTTGGGGGTAATTTTTTAAATTTTTATTTATCAGTTGCTTTACTGAATTGAATTGAATGTATACATCACTGAACTTTGGGCAATTGCTTTAAACACTAGGTAACTACTGGATTAAAAAATAATTGAGAGTATATTTTTTTCATGGGTTCCTTCTGCATAGAAATGAATTTAACTAATTAAACAAGTGCTTAAAATTGACTGCAGGTATTTACTGAAATTAGCCTTGTTTGAGCGCCCAAGAACAGAAATACTGTTAAAGAGCTTTTAATGACGCTAAAAACTAATCTGCAACAGATCTGGAAAATTACTGCGTAACAACAGTAAGAAGGATAACTGCGTCCTATCTTTAGATGGAGAATACAGAATACGTTCTTTTGTACTAAGGATCATCAAATAGCAAAAGCATATCTTTGTTCATCACAGATACTACTACAAAAGTGAAACAAAGATATTACATGCATTAAATTAAAACATTTGTGACAACATCTGCCACACATTAGGACAATATGGAAATACTCAAATCTAAAACATAAGAACTAGGTACACCCTGGTAAAATCAGAGACAGAACTGTCACATCAAGTTAAGCTCTTGACACTTGACTGTAGAATTTCGTTTTGTATTATACACTGAAATGACATTTACACACTCAATTTAAGATTCCCTGATAACTTTTATTATAAAAGCATTGATGTTTATGCTTACAGAGTGACTATTTCCTAGACAGACAGAAATTGTCTACTGCAGGTGCATGGCTCAGATGATATCTTCACAATGTGCCAACGAACACAGTTCAGCTCTTTTTAAGAAAGAGACTACAGAAATACTACTTGCTTAGATGGAAAAAAAAATAATTTCAACCTCATCCAGAAGCTTTGGATATTTCAGGTTTTGGCATGAGGAAGGTGACATTTCTTTGGCACTGCAGTAATGGAGAGAGAGCAGAGAGAAGTGGAGCCATTTGTTGTTGGGGTCATGGTTTTTGCTGATGCCAAAATACATTTTTACAAGGAAGTACATACGAATCTCTGCCCTATTTCCACAACTGCATCTACAAAAACAACACAGCAGATAAATGTCCAAGTTACCCAATTTGTATACAGATGCTTTTCCTTCAAACAGGACTTTAGAGAACTTTCAGCTAACTACTGAATTAGCTTACTAGGCCTGAATCTTACAAGCAAAGCATTTTCTTAGAAATAATTCGTCCTCTAAATAAAGTTGATCTGTCAATAAATATTGTGTCAAACTACACACGATATCAGCACATTATAAAGGGACCATCATGACTGCAATAGAAACCTTAAATACAGTTTGCCAAACTGTATATAATTTAACATTTACTGTAGCTTTGCACTGTAGCAATGTTGTTACTGGGTCACAGAATAGGTCCGGTCGAAAAAAAAATACCAGCACAGAAAAACAAAATTTAAAAAA